>CAUYQV010049323.1:0-28881 GCA_963574575.1 Galagoides demidoff | reverse complement strand
CCAGGAAGGAGCAGATAAGGTAAGCGGTGTTTCCTACTCTGACTTTCCCTGTGTGTTTGGTGGGTCCATTATTTTTTGCAACTCCTCTTTTAGGAGGATTGATTTTTTTTTTTGAGACAGAGCCTCAGGCTGTCCCCCTGGGTAGAGTGCCATGGCATCACAGCTCACAGCAACCTCCAACTCCTGGCTCAAGTGAGTCTCCTGCCTCTGCCTCCCAAGTAGCTGAGACCACAGGCGCCCGCCACAACGCCCGGCTATTTTTTGGTTGCAGCCATCATTGTTGTTTGGTGGGCCCGGGCTGGGGATTCGAACCCGCCACCTTAGGTGTACGTGGCTGGCGCCTTAGCCAATCAAGCCACAGGCGCCGAGCCTATCCTCAACCCTTCTTAAAGAGGATAGATTCGCTAGACCTATCTCTAGCTTCTAGCCATGAGCAGTTTTATCTATCTACCCTACTTTGAGATATAAATTTTGTTATTTTTCAATCTGTCCCAAGACTTGAAAACATTTTAGAAGCATGGAATTAATGGACAGTAAAATATAGTGGGTTTTCATTCCTTAATGATTCTTTTATTCCCTATTCCCTTAACACAATTACCTTCAATTTGTTTTTAGGCAAGTCTAAAAACTCACTGAAGATTCAAATTCAGATCATTTTACTTTTTAAAATTTCTGTTACTTGTCTTATAATTGAATTGTTGAATTATTTACTTTGAGAAATACTATACTACATAAAACTAAGGGGAACATAAAATACAATTAGTCAAATATATGTGTATTTATATATATATTTAAGAAGGATACTTAATCATTATCCTTAGGGTTCAAAAGAGTCTCTTGCTTTATTTTCCCAAGTAGCTGGAATGACAGTTACCTACCACAACGCCCTAATTTTTCCTGCTCAGGCTGGTCTTGAACTCCTGAGCTCTAGCTATCTTCCTGCCTTAGCATCCCAGAGTGCTAGGATTATAGGCATGAACCACCATGACCTGCCAAACATATATTTTTAAAATATAATAACAGAAAAAATTAGCAAAAATCTTTATAAAGTCACTCCTTAATATCTATCCTACAATACCAGGGATAAGCATTCACAAATCAAATACTGTGATGATAATTATTGATAATCCAAATGATGCCTATCCTGAAAATCAACCATTTTTAAGTAAAGGAATATTTATTTGAGATCAATAAATTTCCTTGCTGATCTATTCAGTTTTGATTAACTCCCCCAACTAGTCCACATAATTCATTGTTGTAAAGATTAGTTAATATGTAATGAGAAAAATGTTTCATAGGAGAAACAATCACCACTTTGTCAAAAAATTTTCTTTCATGGGTATTAAAAGGAAATTAACTACTAAATGAAAAATAAGCCTATTGATTTCATGCAGAAAATTAAACAAGGGAGCAGTTATGTGTTTATCCTGAATCCCATGAAACAATTAATTGAGTTAAGTATCATACAACGTACTAATATGAGAACAGAAAAAAACAGGAAAATAGAACTAGTTTGGCCAAGAAAACTAAAAATAGTAATAAGCATAGTTTTATGTCTGAATAGCATATACTCGTAATTTAAAGTTTACCTTCTCCGGAGTTATAACACTAAAGCAATTAAAAATATAATTGTTTATTCATTTATAGCTCTTTTGATGGATTCTGACTTTTATTATTATCAGTAATATAATAGACAATTACACCCACATCCTTGTTTGGCCAACTGTTTTCTGAGAACAAGTTGACAATTTCTACTGTGCCATTCAGTACTCTAAAGGAAAGTTGTCACGCATTAAAAAATGACAGAAAATATTTTTATATTTAAGAAATTTTTTAAAGATTTAATAATAAAATACACTCTCATACAAATGAGCATTTCCCAAAGAAAGCAATTTGAAAATTTAAATCTTATATTCTGATACCTTTCTTTTCCTGAAAGCCTGCCTTATATCAATCCCCATGTAGGTGATTGCTTATGTTATTTTAGAAAATCTTACCTAAATGACTACAATGAAAATGTTGATTCTTCGAGATTCATATAGATATCAAATTAATAAAAACATATCATTGATGGTTTATTGTTTTTGTTTCACTTTGTTAATTTAGAGGATTTAATAAGCTTCTTAATGTATTCTACATTTTGTTGGCGATATTATGCTAACAAATCCTATCTTGTGTAAATTAGTATGCCGGAGTAGAAGTTATTAACAGCCTGACATACTGTTAATATCAATATCATTACTGTTACTTTTTATTTTTCCTAGATTACATCAGGAGGACTCTCAAAGACATGGTGCCGATATCAAATACATTGTGACTTGCAAATAATATTCTGATTCATAGGGGTTCTGGCAGCACAATTGGGCACTTCTACCAACAAAGCAGATTCCCATCCTAACACTAAACTCATTTTAGTGGTGTGGTATACTTGTTACCATACTTAGTGTGATAACAGTCAAAGGGAAATACAGGTACATAATTTTGAGTTATATTTTAATTGCCACTTAATTGTAAGTATTTATACACCTTTAAAACTCAGTAGCTTTGCCAAAATATTCTCTGAATATCCTGTTTCTTGAACTTTTCAACCCAATTATTCTGGATAAAACAGTCTTGAATAGTTACAAATTGGCATAAAAGAAATGAGAATACAAAGAATCTACTTGTTCCCATGTTCCCCAGTGTTTCTTTATGGCTCTGTTGCTCAGTCATCCTAGGGGACAGTGGCTGGTCTACACACAGTGATTGAATAAGTACATGAATGAATGAACGTTGACTTTTCAAAATGAAGCATTCAGAAATAGAATTTTAAAATGCAAGACTAGGAAAAATTCTAAATAATTTTTTCAGTAAAAATGCAGTAATATCTCTATTATTAAAATACTTTTACCCTTATGATCCTATGTATACTGAAGTTTGACACCTAACATAAAATCATAAGAGTAATCACAATATCTCGATTTAATTGCCTTTGCTATACTCCTCCTGGTCTCTTCTAAGGAAGGTTAGACTGTAATTTCTTTCTTTCACTTGGAATTCTCCTGTGTCCAGTTACCCAGAGGCAGAACCTAGTGTAGTCCAGGCAATCTTACCCCCACCCCCATTAAGAACCCAGCTCTATAGCCATTAAGAGTTTACTATGAGTCCAGGACCACCAGTAAAACATGATTCTGGTACAGTGCCAAGTCTCAGAGGCACCACCAAGGCATTTTTGAAGATACTCAGATATCTCCCCCCAGATTTTTGACCACCATTTAAAAATTTATGCTGTTCCTCATTATATACAGATGTAGAATACGTTTTAAGTGACGTGTTGTGAATCTAAGATTAATGATAGCCATAGGGGCCATTCAAACGTCTCAGAGGGCATTGCATTACTCAGCAACATGGTATAATCTGGTCTGGGCCCAGAATTACCAGGTCTTTAGAACAATGGAATGTAAAAATGTGGTGCCTGTGTGCTTCAGCAGACACAAATACCATGAACTTTAAAACAAAGCTTACCCTTACAGGAACAGCTTAAACTCCTTTCTATAAAAGAAACATCTCATACCTGACCCTCTTTCAATATAGGTATAGCAAAGGGTGAAGAATCCTCAGACCCTGAACACTGAGACAGAAAGAGACCTTTCCAGTCACTCTTCTGACCCCAGACAGTATCTGGCCAGTGCCACCAGCTTGTTCCTGCTGACCATCTTATAAAGGCCCCAAATGTCACGGTGGTTCTTTCCCAGTGCTTGTTGGAGATGGGAGAACGAAGGAAAATGAAAATACAGACACAGATATAAAGTTTTAGGAATAGCATGGGCCTAGAGATCTCTTCCCCTTATTGTGACGATCCCCCAAATTCCCTGACTCTGGACTGGCTGTGTGTTTATTTCAGACATCCAGTAGGGGAAGTCAACCCTTACTTCATAGTTACTACTGGGCTTGCATCTCACAACTAAACTATGTCTTAAACTAGCTACTTTAATCAAACTGATTCACTTCTTGCTTAGCATGGAACAGAGTGACCCAGTCCAAAGGCAGGACACCAGAAGCAGGCCCTGTTCAGAGCACACACACAAATTCCTCAAGGAGTGATTAGACAGCTGGAAATTTGTAGGGGTGAGCCTGGACAGACCATACTGAGAAACAGGAAAAAGAGGACACTGTCTCTCACCTTGGCAAGAGATTTACTCTCAGTGAGACAAGGTGTCCTTGCTAATCTCTAGCCTGTCTGCCCCCTTGTCTCCAATTCCCAGCATCAACTCTCCTGGACAGAGCAGCTGTGCAGCCTCCCGGTTTGTGCTGGGGGAGAGAAAGAACTTTTACAATGCCTTTTTTTATTACTTTAAGGGGCCAGATCATGGCTGTGGCTGTGACAACCAGCTGGAGAAACCTCAGTATTGCTTTCATAATTTGAACGGGTCCCTGCTGCTGTTGACCCACATCCCTCCAGTCTCTGGTCTCTTGATGGCCCATCCTCTGCAGCCATTTTCTTAATTCAATTCCTAAACTACTCGTAATAAACAATTGAGTATTGGCTTTAAACTTACTAAATCATTATTTCTAGCAATGTAAGCACATCAAGATGAGACTCTTCCCTTAAGTGCCCATATTCCACCCTCAGAAAAAGTGGTGCCTGGATAAACTGCTTAAACATCAGATGTTGCCTACGACTCATCTTTGATGGGAATTATACCATAAGGGAAAAGTCACCCTTGAAGAAGCTTGTTAATGAGGCCCACCGGAGAGCCCTGGAAATGATGTGTGTGTGTGTGTGTCTAAATTCATTAGATGTAGTTTACATATGTGCACATTATTAATATAGAAATATCAGGGATAATTAGATGATTAGATTCAAAATCAAAAGTTTACATTTTAGATTTGTTTTTCAGCTATGGTTATTTATATATAGTAATAGATGAAAAACAAATGCTGATTTTAATCATTGATGAACTGAATATTTACTTTAGAAAGTTGTGTGCTAAAATCCTTCCAAGTCGGACTAAACAGAAAGTTGTGTTTTCCTAATGCTTACCCTCACTTTCATCTCTTTCTTCCCTCTTTTAGGAGTGTATGTATGTGGCTGTGTCAATTCCTTAAAGCTGGAGAAGAAATATGACTTGTATCATTTTGATGGCAGTTATTCTTTTAAAAAAATTTAAAACGTGGGCTTGCACAGTGGTTTATGACTATAATCCCAGTACTGTGGGGACGTCCAGGTAGGAGGATCACTTAATACCAGAAATTTGAGATCATCCTGAGCAACACTGCAAGACCCTGTCTCTACAAAAAATTAAAAAAAAAAAATTACTGGTGCATGATGAGGCAGGAGAATTGCTTTTGTCCAGAAGTTCGTGATCTAATTGCTGCATTCCAGCCTGGGCTAAAAAGAACAAATTATACAAAAATAAAATAACATATAATAAAATTTCTTTGTTACAAAAAACTAAAGAAGGAAATATGACAACTGTAACTTGCCAAAGGACATAAAAACAGAGAGAACTCTAAATTTAGCCCATCAAACCACAACCTGTTCTTCAGGATAGCAAATTAAGTCATCTCTAAACATCCATTATTCTATTAGATAGAAGAAAAAAAAAAAACAACTCTGGAGCTAAGTGGAAATGCTTTCAGATTTACTTCATTCAGTATGATATTGTCTGTGGATTTGTTGTAGATGGATTATATGGGTTTAAGGAATGTCCCATTTATGCCTATTTTCTTAAGTGTTCTTGACATAAAAGGATGTTGAATTTTGTTAAATGCTTTTTCTGCATCTATGGAAAGATCATATGGTCTTTGTTTTTGCTTCTATTTATGTGGTGAATTACATGTATGGATTTATGTATGTTAAAACAAACCTGCATCCCTGGGATAAAGCCCATCTAATCATTAAATATAATTTTTTAAATATGTAGCTGTATTTTGTTTGCTAAGACCTTATTGAATACTTTTTGCATCGATATTCATTAATGGTATCAGTCTGTAATTTTCCTTTTTGTTGGGTCCTTTCCTGGTTTGGATATCAGGGTGATACTTGCTTCATAGAATGTGTTGGGAAGGTTGCTGCCTTCTCTATGTTGTTTCATAGGTTCTGTACAATAAGTACTAGCTCCTCTTTGAAGGTTTGGTAGAATTTTGGTGTAAAACCTTCCAGTTCCAGACTTTTTTGGAAGGCTTTTCATTATCGTTGTAATTTTGTTGCTAGCTATCAATCTCTTCAAAATTTCTAATTCTTTCTGATTGACTTTAGGAAAAATCATTTTATCACATTTGCACTGCAATGTTTATTGCAGCTCAATTCACAATTGCCAAGATGTGGAAGCAAGCCAAGTGCCATCAACCCATGAATTGCGGTATATGTATACCATGGAATACTACTCATTCGTAAAAAAGATGGAGGCTTTACATCTTTTGCATTTACGTGGATGGAATTGAAGCACATTCTTCTTAGTAAAGTATCACAAGAATGGAAAAGCAAGAATCTAATGTCCTCAATAATAATATGAAAGCAATAGAAGAACAACTACACACCTCCATGAGAGAAAAATACAAGCAAGGCGAGCTCTCACTTCACGTGGATGATGTAAGGGTGTTCAGCACACCCCCGGGGTGAAGGGCTCAATTACAATTTGAATTTACCTTAGAAACACAGACAATGTAACCTAATCATTTGCACCCTCATATTAATCTGAGAAAAAATGAAAATCTTCAGAGCTCAGAAATCTCTGATAATTTGATTATCTCATGTGTTCCTCTCAAGAACTCTGAGAAGTATTATTAAAATTATGATCTGCAATAAAGAGATGAAACTAAAACTCTGATGACTTCAGTAATATGTTCAGTGACCTGCAGCTATGAAGAGGTGTTAAGAAGACTGGCCCCATAGTGTTTGGCTGCAGAACCAAAATGCTTTTTTTCTTTCTTTCTTCTTTTTTTTTTTTTTTTTTTGGACATAGAGTCTCACCTTTTTACCCTTTGTAGAGTGCTGTGACATCATAACTCACAGCAACCTCAAACTCTTGAGCTCAAGTTATTCTCTTACCTCAGCCTCTCAAGTAGCTGGAACTACAGGTGCTCGCCACAATCCCCAGCTATTTTTAGAGACAGAGTCTCACTCTTGCTCAGGCTCACCCTCTGAGCTCAGGCAGTCCACCTGCTTTGGCCTCCCGCAGTGCTAGGATCAGAATACTTAAACCCTTTGCACTCCAGGATACAGTAATATCATTTAAATATATTAGGTTTGGTTTTGTATTAACTCATCCACCTAAACACCTACACACATAAATCCATACTGCTTTTTGTTTTGTTTTGGTTTGGTTTGGGTTTTTTTGAGACAGAGTCTTAAGCTGTCACCCTTGGTAGAGTCTATGGCATCCATAAATCCATACTGTTTTCTGGAAAGATTTATAATGGAAATGTTTGTTCAAGTCTAATGTTTGGAATGTCATGGAGCACACTTGCATTAGAGTTCCTCCTAGAGTTTTAGCTTCTTTTGTCTAACAGCAGCATTGGGTGATCTTCAAATGTATTGCTGGGCTTGGGAGAAAAGCCACATTAAACATCTATTGGTGATCATCCTACCTATGGTTCGTACTTTTACCTCCTTAATACTATAAAGGTATCTACACACACTTAATTAGGCTGATAAGAAAAAGTCAGATTAGCAATTTATTATTTATACATATCAAGGTAATAGAATGCTTAGAAAAGGTTATATATTTATTTGAAAAAAATTATTTGTATTAGTTTTTTTTTTTTTTTTTTTTTTAAGAGACAGGATCTCTAAAACTCCCAGGCTGGAGTGCAGTGGTACAATCACAGCTCAGTGCTTCTTGTATATCTAAACTTTTCCTACCTCCTCTGCAAATATACATACATACTCCCAGTATGTAATTAAAATTAATCATTTAGGTTTTGTTTTTATAGATAGCACCTGTTACTCGCTGTTATATGAATACACACCTACAATTATATATCCTTTTTTATATTTTTAATCTGCTATCTAATATATGGGGATCAATGCATAAAATCTTTGTACATGATCTACTAGTTTATGAATCTGATATCTAATTAATTAATCTATAACCATTTGTCATAGTCTTGCCTCCTATAACAGTAAGGTTAAAATGATGATAACTAAAAAAAAGATACAAGATTGATTTCTATGAGCAGTAGAGAAATTGGATTAAAATGTATGAAGCAAACTATCCTCAGATCCTCAGTGAGCTTTGCAGAGAAGGAAGGGATTTGAGACACGGCTTTCCTGCTTCCTAATCTTACCAAGAAGATATGTGATGGTGCCAGGTCTCTCGGATGGCTTTCCGAACAAAATTTAGATTTGAGATAAATTTAAGTAACCATGAACAGGAAATCAGTTGACCCACGAATCTCATTGATCCAAGTCTAGTTTTTCCATGAAGCTTTGAGAAAAAAATAGCAGGTGTCCTGGTCGAAAGGACAACATTTTTTTGAAAGAGGGTTGAGGAAAGAAGGCAAATATAACTTGCATTCAAGCAGAACATTTTATTTTCTCTATCACTTCAGCTGTTGTTCCTCATCTCCAGAGGCTGCCAGCCACGGCCATTTGGGAAGTCACAATGGATCTATTCTATTCAATCCTCTTGTGGGGATAGGTCATTACACAGGCAGTGTGGGACTTCCCTGAACAGATTTTCCTTCTAGTGCTAATTTGTTTTTCTCTAGAGCAATACGCAGAGGAACTAATCATGAGGGTTCATCATGAATGTTTTCTTGGTAGACATTTTTAACCTCTGTAGCAGCTGCAGAATTGGAAAATATATGCATTCAATCAGTTACATTTTTTTTAAATTGTAAAATGTATAACACATTAATAATATGTGTGCAACAAAGAAGTTCATTACAGATAATAAACATGCATTAAAATTAGTTACAAGACAGAAGCTATGATTTTATAAACATGTACTCTGAAAATTTTCTAACGATATTATAAGGGATTCTGAATAAAGGTATATCAATGAAATTAGATAAATTACAGTCATTTAAAAGTCAAGGAAGCTTGTGACAGATTCTGTGATTGTCTGCTTAAATATTAATATCAAACAAAGAAAAAAATTATATGCATGTATCTCTGTTGCTAGTGCCTTTACTGCTGTATAGTGATAAATTCTTTCAATCTCAACAAGTATCATGTTATTCTAAATCTTAATTATGTGTGCTAGAGGCGCTGGGGACAGTCTTCCCCTTGCTCTAGCTACCAGCAATATGGATTGATTGGGTATCATTAGAATCCAAGGTCAAAATAACATACTGACAGACTTCAGCCTGAAACCTGTATTTCAGGATAGCAGACATGGACTGCTTTTGAAGTTAGGAAGTTTCCTCTAATGGGAATAGTCAAACAAATTTTAATTGAGTATTTGAAAGAATATAGAAACGAAGGTTACATCAGAAAGATGATAGGCCTGGATTAACTTTACTCACCTTCAAATGCCAGGGTTCACGTTTTCTAAAAAATTTACACTAAATTCATAAGACACTGGACTTGTGGCCCCTTGTCTGTATCTCCCTTTTGTCATACAAACTTCTTTCTCTCCCTGTAGATAATTCTCACCTGGCACTGGAAAATGCTTTTAAATATGTGCCCAATCGATAGCATTACCTGTATCTGTATCATAGTGGCCAATTTTAAGGTTTGCAATTGTCAATTTTCTCCCTGAAGGTTTTCATGTTATAAGTGATTATACCATAATATTCAATATAATCGATTCTTTAACTGAGCATTTATTTTTCTTCCCCTGAACTCCAATCATTCTATAAGATTGATTAGTATATTATTTCAAATACCACACTCCAATAAGAATTATGATATCGACTATTGTAAACCAATTTAGAATCCCTGAATGAATCACTTGAATGATGGTTATTCAATAGTAATAAATACCATATGCAGTGGCACTGAGGTTAGTTTTTCCTTTTTGATAGTAATTAAAAGTTTTAAAACTCTACATATGCCCAGTTCATAATTTAATTTACATAAATAAATCTTGAAGAGCTAATTTTTATTATATAATATAAATTTATTACAGTTGTACATATATAACTAAAAAGCAGTAAGTTTATCTCGAACGTTATCAAAGTTTATTTATATATAAATACAAAATTAGCTGGGGCAGCATTTTATCCTAAGGGATACTGCAAGTAACACTGGTTGACTAAGACAAGATGGACAGTACATTTCTGAAAGGAGAATACAGATTTTTTTATTTCATATAATTGAATACATGGAGTGCTAATCACTTTGGACCAATTTGAATCCCAGTTGTTTAAAAAAAATCATTTAGCCCTTTCAAAAACTGAAAATGAAATTATTTCATTTCTTTTTACATGATCAGAATTATAAACATGTGAATACATGAGAATACTTCTGATGCAAATGAAAAGACTACAAATAAGCGCGATTTAGTATAGTAAGTCTTAGGGAGGGCTTCTGGTGCATACCAAGTTGTAAGTCACGGATATCCCTATCGAAACAAAGAAAGTGGGTGTTGTCATTTGTTTTCCCTAAAAATGGGAGAAAAAACAGAAACACAGCTCAAAAACTAATTAAACTTGCTGCAACAGAAATGAAAGCATTTGGTGCAACTTATTAAAGGGAAAATGCTGTGAAATTAACAGTAATCAAAAGCTAATTAAGGTTGATGCAATAGGAACAGTCAAAGAATGCTTGATAACATTTATTGAACTCAAGAAACATGGCTGTCAAAGAAAAAGGACATGTAGAATAAAATTCAAGTAATTATAAGAAAAAAGGTTGAAAGAATGCAGTAGCACTGTGTATGTAAACACAGAGAAATGTGAAATACACAATTTCTGCTAGAATCTTGACTTCACTCAATGAATGTGTTGCCAAGAGACAGCAAATGACACTATCTTTTATTTTCTTCTTCTTTATTACCCATAATTATCTCACTCTTAGACAGCAATGATAGTTCTTTTGGACTACATCATCTATTTCATAAGATCGCTAAAGAACACATAGCCATTTACTTAGTCTAATACACAGTAACTACATTCAATGTTTCTCCTGAAGGAGTAACACAAAGGCCTGGGATTTTGATGCTTTCCTTTTCATGGTAAAATGAGCAAGTGACCCTGACTTCCACATTTGCAATTATGAGATGTGATTGACTGCATTATTTCAGTCTCACTTCCCTTCCTATTTACTTATGCCAGTTAGATAGAAAGCTCATTGTGTGCATGAGGAAAGGATAGCAACGGCCATGGGCATTCACTGAGCTCCATGACACAGGGCACAGAGGAGCCAGCACAAGGGAATAGTGCCAAGGTTAAGAGAAAACACTTTTGATTGTTTATTATTGTTTATTATTAGCCTTTTTCATAAGACCTAAGTACAGAGAAGCAAAATATATAAATAATAAAAACCACTATTATAAATATTGCAAAAAGGACAATGACATATAAGAATAGGAAATTCCATATAATTCGGAATACTCATCTTTAACTGAATGGGGCAGAGATTGTCCCCTTTCAATAACTACAAAGAGGGCTGATGCTGCTACTATAACAAAAGAAAAAAAATCAAAGCAGCTGTTTAATTCTTCTCAGGCACTTTTGTTCCCAATGAGTTATAGCCACCAGGTGAGCAGCAATGTTAATTAGGGTACTACAGTTCTTGGCAGTTAGATTGGCTTCAGGGAAAAATAGCTGTGAGGAGGAGGCATCTAGCACTAGACTATGATTCTCACACTTACATGCACGTGTTTAAGAGAGGGGCTTGGTAAAACATGTTTTACTGAAATTCTGATTCAGTAGGTCAGAGTAAGTCCAAGACATTTGAAATTTTAACAAGCACTCCCAAGTGGCCTTGCAGTAGGGCCTTTTAATTACATTTTGAACTGTAGGTTATTAGTTCTTTAAAGGCTGTAACTGTTTATTCAACTTTGGACCAGACAAGTCACTTTCATTACCTTCTTAGACTTAACCCTATTTTATTATTGGAACTGGGCAAAAAAACCCCAATCTATGACTGGTGTTTTACATATTGTACATATCTAAAAACCATATAGTGCAAAATCAGTAAGAAGTGACCTAGTTAAATATCTGATGATTTTCAATCTTGGCTGCACGTCAAAGTTACCAAAGAACTCTTTAAAATATTATTACTAGTGTCAGGCTCCAGATCAGTCCAACCAATCTCAGGAGGTTGGCCTGTATATCTGTAGTGTAAAAATCTGCACCAGATGATACTAAGGTATGGCAAAGATCATCAACAGTACAGTGGTTAGAGCAATTTATCAACAATATTTTCTAATAAGAAATTTTGAAATTTCTGATAAACTTAATTACTATAGGATCTGACTTACCTACTAACATGTATCTCCTCTGTGCCAAGGTGATGATGGCAAGGCTTTGATTGATTTATTTTCCAATTTTTACTGAATTGCTACTTTAACTCTTTTGAGTTAATTTCTCTTCTCTTCTGAGAAGTTTATAGCTTATTTTTGGTACTTAACAGGCATGTCTGCCTTCACAATGGTCCCCTAGTCTGGTTACTTCTTCATCTCCCAATGACCATGTCCATACTTCATGCCCATTCATCTCCCCCCAAACCATCAGCTAGTAGTATGGAGTGGACTCCCAGCCAAAGACCAAAGAAGGAAAAATCAGACCTCGTTCCCTTAGCCTTTTCTATAATACATATGTAATATTGCAATTTTAATAGCTTTTCCTTTATTTTAATCTTTTAAGGATAGCCAAGTGAAGCAATGGGAATGGAGAAGGAACAAGGAATCTGTAACTGGTTGTGATCAATTAGTTGTAAATATCACTGCACTCAGACAAGCCATTTTTTCCTTTCTTAAAATGCATATACAATTTTTGGTACCCTCTATATATAGACACACACAAATAGAAAAGATAAAGCCTACTCTATTCTTGGAAGTCAAATCAAACACATTGCAAGTTGTTGGCAGCCATGTTTCTATCATGTTCAACAAGCCAGTCAGAACTTGGAGAGCATGAAGGCAATGAACATGAGCAAACGGCACTCAGAGCAAGATTGCAGTTGATTCCGAGATAGGATTTTATCCCATTTCTTCTCACTGTTGAATTACCAATACATTGCCTATTATCTGAACCTGTGCCGTCTTGGGTATTCATCCCTTGTGTCCAAAACAGTCCTGGACTTTAGAATCTTGTTCTACCTCTTCTCCCTACCGTGCAGCATCCCATAATACTTTGACCTTCTCTAAAGATCTTCCATAGGAAAATCCTGCAACTCAACAGGGTTCTGCTCTGTCTTTCTCCATTCCATACTCTTCACATCTCCCAGGGATGAATAATAATGTCATTTGACCAAGTGTTTTTCAAAGGCACCATTCCATTATTATTTATAATAGCTTTAAAATTTCAAAACAAAAACTAAATATAGATGACTAAATTAGAATTCTTTACTTAAAAAAAAATACTATAGGCAGAGCACCTTAAATAAATATTTTCTAGAAACCATAGTAATTGTTTAAAAAACTATTTAGGAATACTTAATATGAGCTAGAAAGTAGTCTAAAAACTCCTTTCCTCTTCACAAATTGCAAGCTGGGTTGCACAACATTCTGTATTTAGAAAAGTTTCATATTTGACTCAAAGCTTCAATGTGGTTCCACATTCTGCTGTTGCCAACTTGAAATAGGTCATAAAGTATGAACCAACGTCCCTACATTTTTATTTTTCCCTGTGCCCATGGATTATATAGCCAGTATTGACCCATGAGATAAGTTTTTCTTTTTATTTATTTTTTATTTGTCACTGTTTAAAGATGCAGAAGCTTCACCTCTTTTTCAAAATCACATAGCTTGTAAGTCATTGAATGAAATTCCCACACTGAACACAGGCCCCATTGACTGGTTCCTTGAGACAGCGATGTGAAATTCGAATTGAGCATATAGATGCAATACTTACATAAACAGTTGCCAAAAAAGAATAAACTTGAAGCTTATCTGAATGACCATTTCATCTGATTTATGATTTACATGTACAAGTGATAATGTACCTGTGAATTGGTATCTGGATCTTCTAACAGTGGGTTGTCTATTAACGTATAATTAGCAATTATGGATGTGACTTACTTCAACCTTCTTTTATCCCTGTGTCTCAGGGAAATAATTTCTGAATACTACTCAGGATAGGGTCCCAGCACACTTTAGTAAAATTTCTACCTTCCAGTAGAGTGTAAGGTCAAGAGTTTTATATTATGGTAAAACACACTCTAAGGTAATATATATGCAGAATAGTAACAGAGTTTAGCACTTTTTAGTAAAACATGATATTGTTTTTCAGAGTTCACTCAGGTATTTTCAAGAAAAGCTTATTGTTCTAGCCCAGGGTTCTCGTGTGTACAAAACCTCAAAAAGGATCCCTGAAGCACTTCAGTCAGTTCCAAACAATGAATATAAAACAAAACGAACATATTTAACAAAAAAAAAGCCCACTTTGTACAATAATGTCTTTCCTGTGCTCCCTTTGCTCCACCCCAACTTTGACACTTTAAACCCATCGTGATGAATTATTCTCCTAGTAGTATGGAATTTCTCTATAACTGGGTTTACCCACTATGATGAATTATTCTTCCCTAATAGCATGAAATTTCTCTGTAACTGTGTTTATTTTCCTAATGGAATTTTAGACAAAAGGAGAAAGACCTTTCTTTTTAATATTTTCATCACTTAAATTTATTGAAAGTGATTAGATGGGTTTCCACTTCAGAGCAGCAAAGTATTACATACTTCAGTTAAATAACATTCTTGTTTTCCCTTTATTTTAGTGGCCTCGGGTCATTTCAAGGAGTGAAGCAAAGACTCCCACATTTCATTCTATGAACGTATAAAATCACAGAAAGTAGTTAACCAGGTTAATTTTAATTTATGTTGTTAGGAGAGGGAGGAATAGCCTAAAATGAATATAATTTGTAGGTATTACTGTCAAACCCTAAAATATCCCTTACTAGCCACTCTAGTGGATAGTAGATTATTGTCTTTTTTTTTTTTGTCACTAATTCATTGAACTGTACCATAAGGAAACTGAGATCTTCATGTTCAGAGAAGATATCATGTGCCATAATCAGTAAGTTCAAATTCTTTCTTGAAGGGTGAATTAGAAGTCACCTGAAGTAACTTTGCTCATTTCCTGAACTGTGCTTGGTCCTGTGCCTCACGTGCCAGTCACTAACCCAGTTGAACTGATGCCATTTTGCTCCAATCAAAACCCTTAAACACAAACTCGGGAATCAATAGATTGATACTCAGTTTCATGTAAGAGGACGATAGCTTTGAAATACCTATTCAGTTTTAGTCATGCAGGAGGGATCTTCTTTGAAGTTTCCCTGGCCATCCTCTTCAGTGCACAACATAAATCACTCCAGTTCAGCTTCTATTACCCTCTATTCCAGGCCCATTAAAACTTTCCAAATAGATAGCCTTTATGTCACACATGTACAGTGAAATTCAAGGCCCTTTTTAATCATATAGTTAAGGGGTGCCACATACTGCTCTCAAACACAGAGAGTAATTTCCACATTTTAAAGTAACAAATTAATCTTGACCTCTGCTATTGACTTTTGAAGAAGGAGCCTAATCTTCTAGGCCTTGATCAGTTTGCCTCTAAAAATTTCTAATTATCTTTAGCAGTCAGCAGAAGGTAGAAAGAATCAGAACCTGAAGCCATATGTGACCACAATATCTTTTCTTTCAGTGCAATAAATTATTATCTACACCAGTAGCAAATACCAAGTGATCATTTTTGTAATCATGCCCTATGGGCTTTTTAAAAACTATTCTCAGCTTACTACAGTAAGAAGATGCACTTCACTAGAGAGTTACTCCACTCTTTAAAAGAAGTTTTTTTTTCCTTTCTCCCCAGAAACTTCTTTAAATAAGCACTGATAAAAAGGTCAGATGCTATCACAGTGCTTTAGTCCCTTTATTACAAGTCACTAACATTATTTTTAATTCATCTGGCATCTAAAAACTAAAATTCTTTTTCAAAGCTGCCAAGATGTGGGCAATTACAACATTTAAAACTTGACCATCATGCAATCTATGCATGTAACAAAATTATACGTGTATCCAGTAGTTTGTACCAATACAAATATATTATGGCGATGAAAGACAAAACGAGATCAAAGAACTTTTCCAGGTTAGTAGAGACTAAAGACACAAGACCATTAAATACAATGTGTGATCTTAGACTCGATCTTGGATCAGGGAAATGACACGGGACAACTGGCAACATTTAAACAAGATTTGTCAACTACCTAATAGAATTGTATTAATGTTAACATCCTGATTTTGGTAAGTGTACCATGGCATTATAGGCTGAATTGTGTTCCCGCCAAATTCATATATTAAAGTTCTAACCACCAATAAAAAAATAAGATGAAATGAAATATCAACTTATATGAGAGTAATGGGTAAATATTTTCTTTATTTACAGTTTAAAAACACATACAGTATTTATAGCCAGGAATAACTAATAACGTGGTAACTTCTCAATAGAAATAAAGGGTGTACCATGAAAAGATCTAATTTCAGAGAAATATCACTAGAGGTACTTTGATACCAGAGAGAATATGATATACTAGAATCAGGATATATGGAGTATGCCTCCTGTAGGCAAGAGTTCTGCATACACACACACACAGGGTCCCAAAACGTGTATACACATTTTAAGAAAGGAAAAACCTGTGTTAAAATTATAACACTCCATATGTATGGGTAACAAAAATGAATACAAGTTGCACGGAGCACCTCTTATAATCGTAAAAATTGTGACTTGAGTATTATAAAGTTGATACTTTTTTCCTTTATTAAAATGTGTATTCATTTTTTGGTGCCCTGTATACACACATGTGTGCACACACAAAGATCTGACAATTAAGCTCACAAAGTCATCCTAGAAAAAGTACTACATATGTCATTGCTGAATATCACTATGGTTACCTTCCAAGTATTCCCCTTGGGAAGCTACGCCCGTAAGCCAGTGCCTAGTCCACCCTTCCAAGCAATTTTAGCACTCTTTTTTTTTTTTTGGAATGGCCATCAGAATTGTCATGGTAATACCTTTGATATCATGAATGTCTTCATTTCAATATTGCTTGTATCTTTAGCAAAGAAGAAAGTCATCAGGGGCCAGATTAGTAAGTAGAGAGAGTTTCCAATCCAGTTATTTGCTTATTGACTGAAAACTCCCTCATAGTCAGCACTGTTCACACAGTACTGGTGCACTAACATGATGTAAGAGCCATGAGTTGTGGGACAAGATTTTCAGTAAAGATTTCTTACCTATTTCTCTGTCAATGTTTACTCGGGTTTGTAACACTTCTCACAGTCAGATGACGATTTCGATGCACAATTCAACAAATGTTTGCAAGGTTTCATCAGTTTGGCTCATTACTGGCTGCCCTAACCTCTCTTCATCAGTAACACTTTCTCTCTCCACAGAAGAATGTTTAGTCCATTTGTACACTGCCGTTTTCTTCATGGCACTATCCTTATAAACTTGGATTAACACGTTCCTGATTTTACTTCCAGTCATGCCAAATTTAACAAGAAATTTAATGTTTGCTCATTAATCTAATTCAAGCCCTGACATTCCTGAGAGAACACACAAAACATGCAGCCATAATGATCACCACTCAGCAAGACACCACCTCACGTCGACACAAACACGGCTGTGAGACATTCATACACCAAGGTTATGAACCCTACAGAGTTGTTTGTTCCAGGGCGCCAACATAAGCCATGGTGGTGAGTTTGCGAACTTAATTGTCAGACAGACAGATTCTGTAGCCACTGTAGCACAAACAAATTCTTTAAGATTCCCTTTGGGAATTAAATTGCAAATTCCTTTACTAAGAAAAGCAATAAAATATTAAGTGCATGGGGCTCCTTGGAAAAAATACCAACAATAAAAAGAAACAAAATACATTAGAAGTCTCTAAAATATGCATGATTTGTAAGGGAAACAAAATTCATTGAGAATTCAAGCCAAGAGTTTTGTGGCAGTCTTTTGCCTAAAGGTTCACACTGCCTAGCACAGCTTCTTGAAATTTCCAAAATGAAAAATGCCCCTGTGAACTTGACTCTCAGGCAATCTTTGATTATTTCCCTACAGCTCAGAGTAAACGGTGACTAACAGGATAAGGCCAGCAAGTCAGGAAAAAAAATGAAGCTGAATGTGTTCTCATAGTAGCTACTTCTCACACATTTCAAATTATGAAGTGTAGTTTTTTAAAAGTTATCAAAATATGTCCATCAAAACATTAATCATAAGTATGTGAAGAAAATTAAAGGCAACCCCAGCAAAAACACTAGAGCTCTGGTAAAGCAGAGTAAAGCTTTTCTCTTCTGTTTCTTATATTGTCCACTGCAAGTCTGACATCTTTAACAATGTTAAATATTTCTTTAATATTTTTTTTTTTTTTGAGATGGAGCCTCAAGCTATCCCCCTGGGTAGAGTGCCATGGCATCAGAGCTCACAGCAACCTCCAACTCCTGGGCTAAAGCGAGTCTCCTGCCTCCGCCTCCCAAGTAGCTGGGACCACAGGCACCCGCCACAATGCCCAGCCATTTTTTGGTTGCAGCCGTCATTGTTGTTTGGCGGGCCCGGGCTGAGGATTCGAACTCGCCACCTTAGGTGTAGGTGGCTGGCGCCTTAGCCGATTGAGCCACAGTTGCCGAGCCTATTTCTTTAATCTTAAATCCTATTACCTCAGTGGGATCAAGAGACCATCACACTCCTGATTTCAACATTCACACACGTGCATGCATGTACAAACACACTCCCACACACTCACACAATGAACAAGTATTTAATTCACTGATTTTAATTTCTTGGGTAATCTAGGTAAATTTCAGCTTAGTCAGTTAGGAATCTGGAACCATTAATGACTTACTTAACTTCTTGATGCCTTTGTTTATTCAAATCGAGGAGAATAGGCAAGATGTCACCTGTGAATGCATAACCCTGTGGGAACTGGGCTTTAAGGTAATCAGTGTCCACTATCCTATGCTGCCTCTTCTTCTCATCAACTGGAACATGGAATTGTCCACAACCAAGTTCAACCATCCACATGAAGGCAGAGCTTTGGGAACAGTGGGGCAACAAGATAGAAAGAATCTGGGTCCCTGAGTGATCATGGGGTTTTGCTGACCTAACTCACTCACATTGAGTCCAATATTTGAAAAGAAAATAAATTATTTATGAGTTAAAAATACATTTGAGAAAAATGCAGCACAGTAACATTAACTATTTTTCTTTTTTTTTGCATTAACTATTTTTCTATTTTTTCCCAATACTTTTATTAAAATAAGCCTCAGTGATACTTTTTTCTGAAACCTTTCACATGAATCTTTTTTATCAGTTGTCTCTTTAGCAGTCTTTAGTTTGATTCCTGAACAACAAAACAACTGTGATTTCTAATGTAATAAAACAGGTAGAAAATAATTCATTTTTCTATTAGTAGAACAATTTCCCATTGCTTCATTTATTAAGAATAGGTAAATTTCTGAAGAGTTTTATAAGTTCCTTTTCAAATTATTTGATACTACAGGAAATATAGGGTTTTTATATATCTATACATCCTACCACCCCATATAGTATATAACCCCCACATGCACCTGAAAAAGTAATAAAAATGCATATTTTTTATGAAATGTACCAGAATTTAAACAGCCTTTATAATTTTCTACTGAGCTGCCACCTGCTGTAACCGTTCTAAGAGATTGCTATTTCTACAAGCGCTGCTGGAGGCCTATCCAGTTTTCGTGGTCTTATATTTTCATTTTATTTTGTCCCAAACTGATTATTCATTTACTCAAATGTTCAATTTTATTCAATAAAAATAATTATCTCAATGAAATCTACTATGATGTCCTTAATACCTCTCTTGAAGGTCATTAAAAGAGGTAGAATTAATGATGCTTTTCAGCAATTTCTAGTCTGCCTGTGTGGCCCTCCATTTGGGGGTCAATCTGCATAACTTGGTGAGATTAGACATTCTTACTTAATCTCTAGATCACAAAGAATTCAGTAGTCTCTGACTACGTCTGTCTTGCAATCAAACTATAACACTCTATCAATGTTAACTTCTACTTAAATTTGTAACTGCAGTGCTATTTCTTCAACAGTGAATGCTATTTTCAAATAAAGACCCGCTTCTGCAAATGGGTTAAACAGCTCTCAATTTAACAAAAACAAAACTTTTAATATACGTTTTGAGGTGGGTTAATAGTCTTTTTCATTAGGATAAAGGAATGCACACTGAGAACATCGTTCTGCCGTCTGAGCAATCAATGAGCCAGTATGATCGTAAATCTTCCAGAAATTCCCCATGGTTCCATTCAAAGAAAAATGTTGATTCTTCTCTGCC
Organism: Galagoides demidoff; assembly: GCA_963574575.1. Lineage (NCBI taxonomy): Eukaryota > Metazoa > Chordata > Mammalia > Primates > Galagidae > Galagoides > Galagoides demidoff. The sequence continues at coordinate 8,465 of CAUYQV010049323.1, read as the reverse complement.
TTCTATTCTTCATTTACCCACTGTCATTTGCTAACTATAGGGGGAATCCGGCCATTGGGAGAGGAGGAAGCATTTCACACTTTCTCCTAAATCTGACTCATAAAACACTCTCTAGTATTTGCATTTATGCTAATCAAGAAAGACTAAGTGATATAAAGAATTGTTCGGGGGTGGGGGGGGAAACAACTATGAAAACTTTACTATCAGGAAAACTATTTATTTTATTACTGTTATTTGAGTAATTGAAATGTGAATATGTGATCTGTCATTATTATAAGGAATTTTAGTGCAAAGTAATAGTTAAGTCTAAGTGTATTTGTTCATTAATACAGTGGGCAGCTTTATACAAAAAGTAGGGTCGTGCCTGCCCATAGTTACACATATGCCATGATCAGCCCATGGATCCTGTGCAACACTCCAAGTAAAGTGATTGATTGATAACTTACTGGGAAACTAGAGAGCAAACAAATCATATCAGAATGATTACATTGAATTTTATCAAAGTGTATGGTAAGATAAAAGGTCAGTAATTATGCTGCCATGATACAATTATAAAACTAACCTTTCAGCTATATTATTTTACTTGCAAAGATTTGTTACTAAAATTGTAAAGTATTAGCAATAATTAAAATAGTATGTTTTTAAAATCAAAATTATTTTCAAATAATGTACATTACCAGATAATAAAGAAGACTGTATTAAGTGTTAGAAAATTTGAGAGTAAGCTTTAGTACCTAGTCTAGTATTTCAAGACATCTGTTCACTGTGACTTAAAAAATAAGGTTCATTTAGAAACTATTGAACAACTCTGGCTTACAACCAGATTCAGCCAAGAAAGGCATTGGTAGAGACTGCAGAGTGGGAGGAGACTGAGGCAGGTTTTAGCTCTGGCGATGGCTGCATATGTGGGTTACAGCTTAAGTAAGTCACATGCCATGTGAGATTCAGGATCAGAAAGTAACAGCATATCACTGCCTTGGTCCCTGAGTCATTCATCTTCTGCTGGTTCCCTTAAGACTTGCACATATTTGTAATATAGTACATTCACCTAAACCCTTGAACTCGAAACTTCGGATGGTGCCATGTGCTATAATCGGACTCCATATCTGCATGATAATTTTACCTTAAAGGCTTATTGATTTTGTGCTTCTCAAAACCCAGGTCAACCGTACCTCAGTTTATATAATTCTGTACATGGATTTGTGTATGCATGTTATAATTTTCTTTTTTTTTTTTTTTTTGAGACGGAGCCTCAAGCTATCCCCCTGGGCAGAGTGCCATGGCATCACAACTCACAGCAACCTCCAACTCCTGGGCTCAAGCGAGTCTCCTGCCGCCGCCTCCCAAGTAGCTGGGACCACAGGCCCCCACCACAACACCTGGCCATTTTTTTGGTTGCAGCCATCATTGTTGTTTGGAGGGCCCGGGCTGGGGATTCAAACCCGCCACCTTAGGTATACGTGGCTGGTGCCTTAGCCAATTGAGCCACAGGCGCCGAGCCTGTTATAATTTTCAATACAATATTCCCTCTCTTTTCAAAAACATTCATTATTCTCCCCCCATTTTTTTTTTTTTTTCATTTAAACCCTTCCTATCCCATTCATCTCCTCCACTGACAGTCCCTTTTTTCTGTTCAGGGCATCACATTTATAGAGGTTTGAGACCAGAGTCATTGTTGATTCCTACTCATATCTTTCCTTGATTATACATTTATCCCGTTTATTGACAAAAGAAATTCACAATTCTCTGTTTTTCTCGCAGTTGCTTTTCCCTTCCTCCCTCACTTCCTATTTACTGCTACCTTCCTACCCGACTTCCTCAGTCAAATGGCCTGGCCTTGTTCATTTAGGGAAAAGCTGCCACTCCCGCCAGCCAGCAAATACCCAAGAACTGAGAAGAAGTAAAAGGAAGTCGTTTCCCCCATATGGGGAAGATTTTAGGGATTTTCAAACAATTTAAACATTACAAGTAATTTTCACCTTCCCTGGACTCTTCGGACTTAACCCCTGAGTGAAATGAGACTCCACCTGCTTCCTGCATCGTTCCTGATCTACTTACAGCCCTGATTCCTCCGCCCAAGCAGTGCCAGCTGGACTTTCTCAATCCTCCTCCTATACAGGAGGACAGTCATCCCTCTTTCCCTCAATCACCTTTCACAGCTCACCTTGTGCATTATCAGCTCACCCTGAGTCTTGATGGGGAAAAAAAAAAAAACAAAAAAAACACCCTCTTGGTCCATTATCTTCCCCTTACAAATTGACCTTAACCTTTCCATTTTTAGCTTCCATTTGCTCTCCACGAAGCAGCTCTCTAAACTGCTGGAGAGCAAAGACTGTAAGGTTAGACTGTCTAGGATTATATCCTGGCACCACCCAAGACATTACAGACTTGAGCAAGTTACTGAACTTATATGCAGAAAATGTGTATAATAACACCTGCATTGTGAGCACTATAGGAGTTAATGGTTTTTAAGCACTCTCAGCTAAAATAAACTACTTGCTACTGTGTGGGTGAAAAATATGTGGGATGGGATTATATTAATAACAGCAAAATGCATAGAAAGCTTTCAGCACCATCTTAAACTGGAACAATTTGTTCTGCTGTCTTTTTAAGCCAATCTCAAAGTTTATCTCCTGTTTTGAGTTTTTCTGATCCCCCTAATGGGCTATAATTTTTCTAGCTGTTCACTCACCCCCTTTTAGCAGCTTGTTAGCTTTTTTCCACAGGAGATACTTGGTTAGACTTATAGATACCTTTATATACCTAAATGTAGATGCATGAGTAAGCAGCCAGTCCATTTCTCTATAAGATTGTCTGCTTCTCAGTTCAGATACATTGTATTATCTATCCCATCTGCCAATATGATTCTGCTCAAAATGAAGTATATTTGTATGATGCAAATTAATAGGTCTTTTCCATCAAATGTCTATTATTTGATAGGCACTTTCCTATAGCTGGTGGTATTCTTCACAACACCCCTGCAAAGTAGGCATTGTCTCTGCTTCATGGATAGCGAACTTTCTCAAAGTGCCAGTTCACAACTGATTACTTAGCAACCAAGGGATAGCAAATGAAGATGGAAAGTGAGAAAAAAACAGTTAGAAACTTTTATAGCAAATTGACATCGCCATGACTTCCAAGTGTATGATCTGTGTCAGCAAATGTGGTCTGTGGTATAAGATTTTTGTAAAAGAAAATTGGCAGACTACAAGAGCAGGGAAACTTTGTGGAATATTCTGACTCAGGCACTCACGCAGACCACAAACCCGTGTACTGCTTCCTTTTTCAAGGAAGGGTTTTCCCTGCTTCTAAAAGTACTACTGAAAAAGAGAGAGACAGAAAAATTCAAATGAAGTCTCACTACATGGTAAGATGTGAGGTGAATATGAGTTCCGAGCCAAGTAGTAAAAAAATCAAGCTTTATGTTTATAAAAGCTAATGTGTTATATATATTATTCCCTTTATTGTATGGTAACATAGCAGTTGATTATAAGCAACTATATTGCATGCTGAGGCACAAAGTTTATAGATGTAAAGATTTCTGCTAAGAATTCTTGAATAAGAGAAAACTATTATTTCTGCAAGATGAGAAACCAGTCCATTCTCAGGGTTGAGTATGAGCCCTCGCCAGCCTGCTTTATTGCTCTGATTTGTTTGTAGTCTTCCCGAGATCTCACTACTGTCGGCGAAGAATGAACGCAGCATGTTCTTCAATAATGTTTAAGATCGAAAGACAAAGGAGAAGTAAGAACCTTGACATGATTCATAAATTAAGTAAAATGATCAGTGAGTTTAGTGATTGGATGTTGACCAGGTGCAACAAGTTCTATTTTACAACACTGGTAGAACATTTTTAATCGTATATCACAAAGTATCCACGTATAGAAATTCATGAATCCTGAATCAATTTCTTTCAGCAAAAATGTATTTAACTATAACTTTATGGGATAAATACTGGACTTGACTACTAATGCAGGACTGAAGATGAATTTTTTTATATTGTAGCAAAATTTGCCTCATTTGGGAAAAGAGTTTAAAACGAATATCCTAAGCTTGGTGAATTGCTTCAAATCCCTTTTTCCATTCCTGTCAATACACTTTTCTAATTCATTTCTCTTCCATACCTCCTATTAATATTAGGCGTGGAAATAGTTTAGATTAAATATTATTCCCTGCAAGAAGTGCTATAGTCAATCCAAAGAGCTTAGATACATTAATTTATAAGCAAAAAGCAAGCATGTGCATTACATTAAAATTTAAATATTTAATGTATATGATTTTTTATTCAAAGTGCTCAGATAGATATTCGATATGAACAATTAACTATTTATTTTATAACCGTGTTACATTCTGATTGCAGAATAACACAAAATCGTATGCCCAATAATAATTCTCTGTATTAATCTCAATATCCCCACCCTTTACATACACATACAACTTTGTAATTCTTGTTTTGTTCACCTAGTATGTTTTCAGAAACTAATAATAAATATTTGACTTGCCTTTTGCATGCCTAGTTTGTTTTATAATAATTTGTTTTCAGTCTTCTTTATAAAAGTATCATTTTTGTTTGATGAGGGGAAAAATTGGCCCTCAAAGATAATTTGAGAGTTACTGGCTGAGCTCCCTGAATGCGGTTAGTTTGGTTGTGGCTCACTATTACTTCTCCACGCCTAGCCTCGCTTAGAAACATGTTTGTTGCATAGATACCCTAATGGTAGCAAGAAGACCAAACAGTTTAATGCAGAGTATATATTCTAACTTCCTCTACATGCACCAAAAACAGCCTTCCTTCCTCCTTTCTACCTCCATAAAAAAATTGGATAAGGCTCAAGGGGAATTAGAATTTCAGGAGTGTTCTGCTTTCTTTGTGAGTATTATTCTTTTCGCTATTTTCTTCAATGACACATGTAAGAATAAAAGTAGAAAGTGGATGATTCAGACCCATCATAATGTGGCGGTGTTCTTAGATGCTTCCATTGATGCCCAGAGCCTATGTGTGTGTGAACTCATGCCACTCTGAGGGTCTTGAATAGATGCCATGTCTCTGGCCAAGTTTCTAGAATCTCAGCCCTCACTCCCTGCCCTTTATAATTGTCTTTCCTTGAAACAGGGAAAGCTTTCCTGTCTGACAATACAGGATTCTGAGTCAAGAAAAGGCACACATTGGGGAGAGAACATCATTTACAACACTTATAATTAAAGAAATGTTATATGAAGAGAAACACAAAAGCATTGATTTATTTTCCAGTTGTGTATGATAAGATAGGTAATCACCAAAGGAGAAAAAAGCAATGAAGATTTCAATGTTGGCAACTTATAAACTGCAGGACGATGTTAGCCAAGATCTAATTCTATCATTGCTATTCAGAAATATTCTGCATGCCAAATGTCACAATACAAAGAAAGTTCTTTTTTGTAAATTGTTTTTGAAAAAAACAAAAAGGACTACTTAAATTTATGATTCAAATGTTGTTTCCCCCTCAGTTCCCTACCTGTTGTTGCTGGTGGATCCCAGGACTTAGTCCTTGGATTGCTTTTCTGTAGATCTTCTTGGTAAAGCCATCAACCCTGATGATGTGTGTACATTGTATGTGTAAGATTTTCAACTTGAAGCAGTCCCTAGACTCTAGACCTGTGGTTCTCAACCCTCCTACTGCCACAGCCCTTTAATACAGTTTCTGTGGGTCGTGACCCACAGGTTGAGAACTGCTGCTCTAGACTCAAATACTTAATTACCTGTCATGTCCCTCCCACTATTAGTAGATAGAGGGACCTGGGGCTCTTCCAGGGAAGGAGGTATATGCCCTGAGAAAGTGGCACATGTGAGGGAGAAAGGAATGCCTTGCCAACATATCAATTAGAACTTAGCACAACAATGGCAAAACAACAACTGCAAAATAACAACTCCCTTGGGCCAAGCAGTGCAGACATAATAGAGTCTGGAAGGTGACTTAGAGCAGCCTAAGGCTAATGATGAGGTCATTGGCTTAAATATGCATTGTGGTTGCCCTCTGAACCCTGAGTGGGCTTTCAGGAAGCCTCAGGGGGGACCTTCATGAGCAGAAGGACTCAGGTTATATAAGTCCCAGCTGTCCATCAAAGTGGTTTGATAGTGAAGTTTGAACCACAGGCAAGGCTCAGCCTAGGCAACATACCTAGGAAATAGAAAAGAGGACCCAAACCATAATCAGGGTCCTCCTGTTCTGGTAGGGGTCTGTTTACTGCCATTGGAAAGAGTACCTTACTTTGCTCAATAAACTTGGCCTCATCCTGGCATTGCTGTTTGTGTGCCTGGTCATTCTCTGGCCAAGAGCACATCAAGAACCAAGAACATACTGCAGACCCAGTGGCTCTTGTACGGTTAGCACATTCTAAGGCAATAACGGCAATTCCAAACCTTCCCCCTACTTACCACCCCACTCCCATAAGCATTCCCATTTCCTTTTTAGTCTATTATTTCATATTTTCAAGCCAAAAGCCGTGAGAGCACGTAACTTTTCTTTCACTCTTCAACTACACATTCGTGCCATCAGCTGGTCCTATTTGCTCTACTTTCAAATACACAGAGAATTCACTCTATTCTCCTCACCTTCAGTGCCACTTCTCGGAACCAAACCAAAATTTTTTGCCTGGATTATTCACTACCTGCCAAAGCAATCTCCCTGCTTTGATACTCCCTCCCTGCCCCTAGTCTTTTTTTCCCTATGGCAGCCAAAATGATACTGTGAAAACATTTATAAGGCCACCTCCCTCCTCAGATCAATACCTTCAATGGTTTCTCATATTAGTCAAAGAAAAAGCCAAAATTCTTCAATGGCTGACACTCCTTACCCCTTTTTATCTACACCTTCATATCCTCTTTTCTCCTCATCTGCTCTGCTCTGGACACATGGCTGAGCTCTTCTGCCAACACGATTGCTTTCACTTGAGGTTACTTCCCTGCTTGGTGCACTATTCTTGCAAGGTGGCACTCCCAGCTCCATTCCTTTAGAGATCTTTGCTTCAATGTCAGCTTCCCAATGTGCCTTTCCCTTACATCTTATTTAAAATAGCATTTCTCTCCTTCCTGAGTATTTTACTTTCGTTCGTAGAACTTATCCCTTTCAAACTTCATTTTGCATATGGTTTCTTCCTACTTGAGTGTAAGCTGTATGAGGGTGGGGTGGGTTTTGCTTGTTTTGTGCTCTACCCAATCCAAAGTGGCCTTGGCACAAAGCAGTTCAGTAATTGTTACTGAATAAATGAATGACTCTTAAATAACTTATGCAGTGTCAATCTGAGAAGATACAGTACGAAAATGTCTATTAATTTCTCTTGAATTTGTAAACTTAGGATTCAACAGAAACTCAATTAAAATTAATTTTCTTTGTTATATCTTCTCTGACATAGAGATGGTAGAAAAAAAGATGGTAGAAAACTTTAATTACCAATAATATAACCAACTGCATTGGCTACTCAAAATCAGAATACTTTGCTCCTGGTTGGAAAACTGGGAAGTAATTTTTTGCTGCTTAACTACATCATGAAGCCAGTAAATTCCTTGCCTTAATACTTTTCACATAGATTCTTTCTTTCTATTTCTGTAGCTCTTTTTTGAGGCCATCATCATGTCCCTCCTTAGCTGCTAAAATCATTTTTATCGTTCATTCCCTTCTTTGTCCTCAAAGCCTCTCTTTTCATAGCTGTTCAAACACTGAATTTTTTTTTTCAATCCTCTCATTTTAAAAGAATTTATATTGTGGCTGATATACTAAGGCGGGAAATAAAAGTAGAACTAGGGCTATTGAAGGGCAGAAGTACAATCCCGCATGGATGACACAAATGCAACGTCTGAGAAAGCCCCAAAGAAGTTACAGAATACTTTAAAACTAACAAGAGATTAGAGAGCATTTAGTGAGGAGGCGATAAACAGAACTGAGATGTACATTCTGACTGGCTAGGTAACCAGTGCACTTATAATAGATGACAAAGAAATCAGTTAAAGTGAACGCCAGTTCCAGGCCCTGGTGCTGTCTTCTCCTCTCACTCCGTCATACGCTGCTCCACAGGTGGGAGAGCCTCTTTTTCAAAATTTCTCACAAGTGCTCACACTCAATATAAAAAGCAAGAGAGTCAGAAAATGTGGGAAGTGAACTCTTCCTTTCCTCCTAAGCTCTCTTCTCTCCTGGAGGTCTTTTTCCACCAAAGCCTTTAGACAGCAACTCAGCCTCCGAATTAGAAACTTGCGTTTTATTTTTACCTGCAATGTGTAGTGTTAAGAAACTGTGGCGCTATTACCTTTTATTTTTTTTATTTTATATAATCATTTCTCCTTTTTTAAATTTTATAATTTTTTTATTAGATCATAATTGTGTACATTAATTCTATCATAGGATACAGTGTGTTGCTTCCATATGCAGTTTGGAAAACTCTCATCCAACTGGCTAACATAGCCATCATGTCTTTCTCATAATTGTTGTGTT
>CAUYQV010049320.1:0-11380 GCA_963574575.1 Galagoides demidoff | reverse complement strand
TGCCCCAGGGGAATGGAAGCCATACCAGAGAATATTATAAATGAAAATTTCCCAAATATCACCAAAGATTCTGACACACTCTTTTCAGAGGGATATTGGACCCCAGGTCGCCTCAACTCTAACCGAGTTTCTCCAACACATGATAGAGACGCAAATCCAACCTGACTCAAAAACCCCAGGCTCTTCATCACCAGATTGGAGTGCCTCTTTTAGATAGCTGGCAAAAAGTTTTGCAACTAACTCTTTTTCTTGGGTGCTTGTTAAAAATTAAAAAAGAATCGATACCATTCTGCAAATACAGTGCTTTTGAAACTCAAAAAAAAAAAATCATAGCTTATGAATAAGGATAATTTACATGTATATAATCATTGACAAAACTTTCTTGCATGTTTTTGACTTTGAACATCATTGTATGAAATTCTAAGCTGCCAGTTTGTGGTGTTTTTAAAACCTCCTCAGAGACAACACACCCAGAACAATGTTTAGTTTAAATTCTGCAGAGCAAGTCAGTGGTTTCTCACTGGTAAACTATCCTGCCCTAACAATATACACTCCACATAACTCCAATCATTGACCGTACAGGATCATGAGAATAGTCTTAAAAGACTAATAACCAGCTTCTAGTTTTGAGCTCAAAAAAGATGAATTGTAGAAAGTTTATTGTAGCATCATTCTTCACCTTCTAAGATTTCAGAAATTTGACCATAGATGGATAATTTCCATTCCAGTATTTTTCTTTCTGCTATGGGAATTTGGACATTTTAAGAACAAGAAGAAAAGCCAAAACTCTAATTGATTCATACGGTAGAGCCAGGTTAACTTCAGACATTCATCCACCCATCTCATCTTCAATAAATGTGCATGTAACCTTATTTTCTCTGGGACAAGAAAGGGGGGAAATAATTAGTTTTAACATTATACTTTGTAGCGAAGGAAAGGCAAATAATTCGAGTTTTTATTTTGATGTGTCCATCTAATTAAAAGGGCATCAACTAAATTTTTGCAGCTGTATTTTCTTTGTGTCCTTATTATTTTGTGCCCTATCTGTAATATCCAAGTCAGTCTCTAAGGTCATTCTAAGCGGTCAATTAAATCAATGGCATGCATATAGGTCAATCAAAAGAAGTAACTGGGCCACTTATTTATAACCTGATTGCATTGTGGTTGGCTAACTATATTTGAAATAACCAATACAATACAAAATATTCGTATCAGCTGTTCACTACTTATTGGGTAAACCAAAGTAAAAACTAGACTTATTTTATGTCCCATTCAAGTTACTTGCTTGCAACTAGACTTTCAAACATAATTTTTATTTAATAGAAGTGTATTTTCCATTGTAAAGTATGTACGCCTCTTGTAAAAAAATTCAGACAATAGGTACATGAAGTATGAAGTTAAAGTCATGTCGTGATAATAACCTTTTGTCTAGGCAAAGCCTGCATTTTCCTTGTAAAATCTGCTTTTTCAAATCATCTTATTTCAAAGTTCTTAAATAATCATATAATCTCAAAATTACAAATGTAAAAAGCAGGAAACTGTGATCTTGAGTATAAACAACACTTGTGGGAAGAGAGAAAAAACTAGAAATGTCTCCCTCATTTAACAGAAAGTACATATTGTTCACGCTTGCTTCTCTAACACACTTGTTTACTAATTTTTAAATCCAAGGAATTGGATCAATCAATTGGATCAACATCAATGACTATTTGATGTTACAAAAGTTGTGATTATTAAGCATTATTTTCCACGATCATTCATTCGATTTTTTTAATTTTTCAAATTTACCCACAAGAAAATAACTACTGTAATAAAATACAGAAAACACATGATTCAATTTGCACAAATAGCTGGCTTTGTTAAACAACCCTCAAGCAGAAGCTAACTACAGGAGCTGAAAACCACAGAGATCTCCACCAACTTACGTGAATTTTGACGGGTTACAATATCATTTACATTGTGGTTTTAAAATGTCACTGCTTTTGAAATCAGCATGACAGTTCTGAGATAACCATATAAAGTATAAAAATGGGAGAGAATCCAATGTTAGAAATTTATTACCCAAATTCTTAGTAAAAGCCAATTGCTAGGCCTTGAATAGTCTTTCCCTCAATTAGTAAGACTACAAAAGCTCTAAAACCACTCCCTCTCCGTGAGGCTGTTTGCTCCCTTTTGAACCTTCTCTCTCCTCTCCCTCTCAGATGGAATCTTGCTAACTATTAAGTTTCTTTTTAATGCACTTTTATTTTATTTACTTTTGCTTTCAATAAAAGCTGTTATTTGTTTGGCTTCTGTGATGTGTCCTGAAAATTTTTTTCTGGACTTGGAAAAACCTCCACTTAGAAGCCAATAATAGACTTAGTTTCAAGAGACCATTGCTGGTTTTCAAACTTTAATTATGTGTCAGAATCACCCAGAGGGCTTATCAAAACATAAATTGCTGGGCTCCACCCCTAGACTTTCTGAATCAGTAGTTCCAGACTGAGACTTGTGAATTTATATTTTGAACAAGTTCCCAGACAATCAAGGCAGGACTGGTCTAGGAACCAACATTTTGAGAACCACTATATAAAAACTATAAATATTATTTCAGAATTCATCTTTCTTTTCTTTTCTTTTTTTATTTTTCCAAAGTCTCAAAAAACAGATAACTAATATTTATAAATAAAAATAGAAGATGATTGCAAAAAACAGATCATGCCAAATCTTATAGACAATAGAAAAAGAAGAACTACTTCAAATTCATTCCATTTCATCTGGATATACCTGATATTACAATTGGAAAAAATATATTATTTTAAAGACAAATTACAAACGCATTTCTTTTATAAATGAGGATGAAATATCCTAACCAACATATTAACAAGTTGAGTTAAAAATTACTGTTCAAATAATATACTTTGGTCAAAATTAAGTCCAACTTACGTGAGATTTTCTTGTCTTTTTTTTTTTCCATTGGGTATCAATTTTAATGCATAATTTAGGGTTGTGTCAGTCTGCCTGAAACTTCCTGCAGTAAGTCTGCCACAGACCCTACCAGGCAGCTCATCTAGAACCTTTGGATGGGATGACTGGTGAAGGACTTAACTTGTCAGAGCCACAAAGACTAGAAGAGGTGTGGACTTGTTCAATTGTACAGACACCAACTAATGGCCAAAAAGATCATGAATAATTTGTGAAACGTGACATCACCAAAGCTTATTTATTTTTATTTTTAAAACATATAGATACAATTGTATGTATTAATTATGTACAACATGATGTTTTAAAGTATATATCTATTCAATAAATGCTACTGAGTGATCAATTCTAAAATTGGATATAGAATAAATTGAATTACAAACCTACCAGTTACTAAACAATCCATCTTTTCCCCTTGTTTATAATATACTGAGATATTCTTAGCCTGGGTTTCAGAAAGCACCGGTACATAAAATGGCTTTTGACAATGGAATCTTGCTAACTATTAAGTTTCTTTTTAATGCACGTTTATTTTATTTACTCATACTAGCCATGCCAATAATCCTGGCATGGGCATTACAATGATAAAATAAAATATGTTTATAAAACATCAATGAAATTATTGATCCCAGGAATTATTTACACAGTGTTTTAATTTTTGGAACTAAAGAGATCACAGCTTGAGTTTTTAGTTCTATTATAATGTTAAGCTCATTTTTCTGAAATCTGGAATGTGTCTATTAGTTGTTTTGACATTTATATTTCACCCTGCATTACTAATTTAACTGACATGTCTCTGCTATTTTTAAACCTATGATGTGATTAATTAATTTAAGTGAAATGTTTAAGTCCTTTCCCTTAATTGCACTAGTTCTACCAAATTCTGAATGCCAGTTGAAATATCAATGAAACTGGCAGATAATATTAGAGTTAATGATTATTCTTTTTCCTTTGATAATACGTTATGGTATTCATATGACTCCCTCTGGTGGCAAATGTAGCATGAAATGCTAATCTTTTTAAAGAAATGTACATATATATACATTTCCCTTCATACAAAACCAATGATTCTGCCCTTCCTGTTAGATGTTGTCTTCTCTCTCCTATTTAATGCAATCCTCAATCTGATACGACCATTAGAAAGCATAAAAAAATGCTGATTCATTCAATATGGAGATGGACTAGATCTCTTTGCCAAAAATTAGCCTGGAAAATTGTGTTAAGTTGTTTATGTGGCCTTTTAACATAAAACCAGGGAAAAAAAGCAATACTAAAACAATTAATTAAAGAAGATGACTCTCCAAAACCCAGTCAAACTCTCTACCATAGCCCATTCAGTTACACATAAACTGAGTCTAAGAAAATCTAAGTGTCTGAATCAAGATTAATTTGATTAATCTGCCAGCTGGTGGATAGTAACCTAATCAGATTCCCTAACTTCTGTGAGATATGATTTTTATACCCATAAAATGGATGACTGTTTTGTGAACTCGCTGTACAGATCAAAGACAACGTATTTAAAGGCTTAACATTTTGTCTGAAATTTAGTGACACATTCACTATTATTATACTTATTCTTTTAATTAACAAGTTGAAGCAATACAAATTAGGAAATTCAGACCTCTCCAACTCCCCCAAACACCAGGCAAGCCTCCAGGCTTTAAGCCAGCTACAACACCCCCACAGACCCACTCAGTAAGATGCCAGCAGACCATAGCACCAAGCCAGCCATCATAAACCAGGTTCCATACTTGCCCCAGTAAACCCAAGGCTTCAGTTCTACCCCAACAGACCCAGACTACAGGCAAGGCCCCATGGACTCAGGCTCACATCCACCTACATCCTGACCCAGGAACCAAATTGGCTTGTCCAAAAACTTTAGCAGCAAGTGTTCCCACAAACTCTACCAGACACCCTGCTGAGAACCCCTGGGTGGGATGACTGGTAAAGGGCTGGATCTGCCAAAACCAATCTATAAAGACTGATTCAAATGTGCAGACAGAACACGTGGCCAAAACGATCATGAACAATCTCGGAAACATGGCATCAACAAAGGAGCAAATTAAAGTGTTAGTAAACTATGCTAAATAACTGTATCTCTATGAACTGCCTTACAAATAACGTAACCAAATCATATGTACCCTTATATTAAAATTTTTTGAATTCAAAATATTATAATTACTTAAAAGAAGCTCAGTGAGCTGCAAAAGAATACACTTAAACAAATAAATGAAGAAAACAATAGACAAAATAAGTTCAACAAAGAGAAATCATTAAAAAATACCAAACAGAAACTCTGAAGCTGAAGAACACAATGACTAAACTGACATGTTCCATAGAAAGCTTCAACAGCAGACTCAGTTAGGCTAAAGCAATAGTGATCTTGGAGACAAGCCACTTGAAATTGCCCAGAAGGAGCAAAAATGAATGAAAAAAGGTGAAGTAAGCCTACAGGGCTTGTGGTACACCATCAAGAAAAACGGTATGTGCATTATGATGTCCTAAGGAGCAGAGAAAGAGAAAGGGGCAAAAACTGAAATTATTTACTTTTGCTTTTCTACCATACAGGTAAAATTGTAGGTGTTTATTATGTACAAGATGAAGTTTCAAAGTACATACACATTGTGGAATGACCCCACCACCATTCTACTCTCTACTTCAATGAAATCTACTTTGATTGATTCCATATATATGAATGAAACTTATGTGGTATTTGTTCTTCTGTGCCTGGCTTATTTCACTGAACAAAAAGTCCTCTAGGTTCATCCATGTTGTTGCAAATGGCAGGATTTATTTCTTTTTCAAGACTGAATAATACTCCATCATGTGTATGTATATCTACACAAGATAGATAGATATATAGATAGATATATACATATATACACCACACTTTCTTTATCCATTCATTATGCCAAATGGACACTTACATTGATTCCACATCTTATCTATTGTGAATAATGTTGTAGTAACCATGGGAGTGCAGGTATATATCTTTGATAGACTAATTTCCTTTAGATATATACTCAGAAGTCAGATTGCTAGGTTATTTGGTAGTCCTATTTTTTATTTTTTTAGGAATTTTCATTCTGTTTCCAAAAAGCTGCACTAATGTATGTCTCCACCAATGGTGTACAAGGGTTCTTTTTGCTCCATATGTTCATCAATACTTTCTCTTTTTTTGGTCTTTTGACAACAGTTATTTTAATGGATGTAAGGAGATACCTCGCTGTGGTTTTCACTTTAATTTCCCTGATGATTAGGGACATTGAGTATTTCCTTATACTCCTGTGGCCATTCTTATATCTTCTTTTGAGAAATATCTATTCAGGTTTTTTCAGAAATCAAGTTATTTGTGCTTTGCTGTTGAGTTTCTTATATATTTGGATATTAACCCCTTATTGAATGTATAGTTTGTAAATTTTTTCTTCTATTCTATAGGTTATATCTTCACTCTGTTGCTTCCTTTGCTGTGCAGAAGCTTTAAGTTTAATGTAATCTCATTTGTCTGTTTTTGCTTTGGTTGCCTATGCTTTGGGGGTCATAACCAAAAATTCATTGCCTATACCAATGGAATTTCCCCCTATGTTTGACTCTAGTAATATAGTTTTAGCTTTTACATTTAAGTTTTTAATCCATCTTAGGTTGAATTTTGTATTTGGTGTGAGATCAGAGTCTGCTTTTATTCTTCTTCAAGTGGATATACAGTTTTCTCAAACCATTTACACTATAAATATATATAATTTTTATCAATTAATAAATATATTTTTCGGCTCAGCACCTGTGGCTCAATCAGCTAAGGCACCAGCCACATACACCTAAGGTGGCGGGTTCGAATCCCCAGCCCCGGCCCGCCAAACAACAATGATGGCTGCAACCAAAAAATGGCCGGGCGTTGTGGCGGGTGCCTGGGGTCCCGGCTACTTGGGAGGCAGAGGCAGGAGACTCACTTGAGCCCAGGAGTTGGAGGTTGCTATGAGCTATGATGCCATGGCACTCTACCCAGGGGTATAGCTTGAGGCTCCGTCTCAAAAAATAAATAAATAAATAAATAAATAAATAAATAAATAAATAAATAAATAAATATATTTTTCAGCAAAAAGAAGGAAAGAAAATTCAGACTCTCCTGGTTTTTACTTGAACTTTTCAGAGCAGCTACTTCAGAGGAAGTGAAGGGGGAAGCTCAGGTTAGACCAAGATCACAAAATGGCATCCCGAGATAACTTCCCAAGTTAAGCAAAAAACATAAATTGCAGATTTGAAGCTATTTTTTTTGTGTAAATATGTGGTGTTTTGATTAACAGAGCACATCGGACTGTAGCAGTGGACTATTCGCGATCTTGCCTTTCATTCAACTTGCCTATCTTTCTATGGTTGAAGTCAATATGCCAATGCTCATTTCTGAGCTAAGCAATAATGATTGGTTAATATTTTTTTCAGTTTTGGCCAGGTCTGGGTTTGAACCCACCACCTCTGGTATATGGGACCAGTACCCTACTCCTTGAGCCACAGGTACTGCCCAATTGGTTGATTTTTTACTGCCTTTTTATTGGTTGGTTGTGATGCCTGTGTACACATGTCTGTTAACAGTTTTGATTGGTCAGTTAAAACAAGTTATTTGGCCTCATTCTTCTGACTGTTGTTTTGTGGCTGTGTTGTTAATTTTGTGAATGAATTAATTGTACATGTACAGAGCCACAGATGTGTATGTTTAAAACTTTTTTTAGTTGTTAGGAACTTAAATTATGAAGTTAGAGCTTTTGCGTTGTTAATTACTTAACCTTTCTTCTAAGAAGAAGTGAGGGTAACATAAGTTGGTCAGGGACAAGAGCACTATAGTTGGATCATAGTGCTGGGAACATAGTCTCTTTCATCACGGATTCTGTTTCTTTAAAATCTCATTTTTTATTTTTGGATGCCTGCCAATACAGCTGAAGTAAGAGGAACCAGGACCGCCCATCAATCAGCTCCTTAAGTTCTTAACACTGCTCCGACATTTAGCACTGGCCTTTTGTGTTTTGTTTGCTTGTTTTATTTTGCTTTTGCCATCATAGTAGTATAATTCAATATATGTATTTGGATAAGAATTTAAAGAGAAAGAGGCAGCTTGGCCTACTCAGGCCAAGTTTCCTACTCAGGGTAAGGCCACACATGTCACTCAGTAATAAAAATGTCCTTTCCCTAACAGATCTCTGTATAGATATTCCCCTCAGCAAACTTGCAGAGGGGGCTGGAAGGTATTCCTGGATTTCTATATGCAGATCAATGGGGCACAGAAGAAAGAATTGGCAGAAACAGAACATTTTGCTTTTCAACTAATACAAATTATTTGATAATGCTACATATAAATTGATTTCACACTAATACAGTCAGTGTCCCAGAGTTAATCATTTCTGAATCTGATAAAAATTTATAGCCAGTCCACTGGTAAAAAAAGAAGAACAATGTGAGAGGGAGCATTACCAAGGGTGCTTACATCACTCAGACACACAATGACAGTATTGTTCTTCATTTCACAACTTTATTGCACCACACATTTCCTCACCAAGTCCTCTTGCCTTGCCTGTGTTCAAAACACTTCCAAAATATAGTATCGATAGATATTATCATTTCTCCCTCTCCTGCACCCTGTCTCACACAGAATAAATAAGCTAAAAGGAAAAAAAGTCTGATCTTTTCATCATGACTTCCAGGCTCTCTGTAATCTACCAGACATTACCTGTCACCCTCCCCCATATTATCCTGTCTTCTTCAACATCTGTCCCCTCCCCTTCATGAACTCATCTGTCAAACCACATTTCCTCCATGTAAGGAAGTTAAAGGTTCCCTTTCCTTCCCTACCCCTCTCTGAGAAATGAGTTAGAATGCGGACATTGCATTCTACCCTCAGTGAGGAGAAAGGCTGCTTCTCAATTAGACTAGAGCCCTAGAGGGTAGAGTATTAAGCACATTGGCTTACACCACCTTAGAGTGGTAGGAACATCAGTGTTCAGCCTCCCAGGGACTGGCTCAAGGAATTTCTATATTGAGACTTAATGCTAAAGCCTCAAATTATAGTCAAGGTCAGCTTGCCTTGCTTTCTGTGAGCAATCTTTTATTGTTCCCTTGGTATTCTGGAGGAAGAGGTAGATGGTGTAGGGTAGGATTTAGCCATTCTTTTGTACTGGAAAAATATGATCTTTTTAGAATTTTAAATTGTGACTTATTTCCTCTTTTATTTTAATTATTTTTAAAATATCATATGTACTTGGATAAAAAGATTCAAAACTCTACAGAAATAAGAAGTGTCTCTCCTTCCCAAGTCCTGCCACAGAAGTGTCTGTTATATTTCACTATCATAATAATGTCATCTCTCAGTCTATAAGTGCATCTGCCATCACAGAGTATCATGGCAGATAACATGTGGGAAGACAGGCAGGTGGCTTTAGACAGGTTATTATAGGTAGCAAGTGTCCAGCTCTAATTTGGAGAAAATTAGAAAACCTGGGAATGAGGCATAAAGCAGACAGCATCAAGATAAGAAGGATGCAAAGAGAGCTTGGTCTCAAGGGAAACGGTAGGTCCAGTGACCCAGAGTAAGGGTGGGATGCCAACGCCAGACCAACCACACAAATGAGCTGACTTTAAACCCCTCTGCTACCAGCCAAGTGCTCCTTAAATTCCCCTAAATCATAAATATGTCTGTTTCCTGATCAGGAATGGGGTTAAGATATCTGGGATAAGTGTCTAAGACTCATGGGAGAAGACGGGCAGAGCATCTCTGAAAGAGTCATCTCTGGGAGTCACTTAGCACTGAGACATGCTCCTGTGCTAAATGCATTAGAACATGATTCCTGTAGCACATGAGTCCCATAGTGTGTTTGCCCTATCCATCAGTTCAACCATGAAGTCCATGAAGAAATTTGCCAGGGTTTTTCCTACATTTGTACATAATAATACATCATTAGATGTACTTAATTTATATGTGTACAGAGTACTGAATACTTCAAAAATTTTACATATCAAAGAAGTTTAATTTCTTACCTTTTCATCAGAAATTTGTTTGCCTTCTGAAGGGGACTTCTTCACCCCAGAAAGTTAAAAGTGTTTCCAAAAACAAAAACTGAACTATTTTTCTGGTATACATACCCTCTGCCTACAATTTGCCAAAAGCAATCAGATTACTGGGAATCTAGTGGGAGAAACCAACTGACCTCCTCATTTTGACCTTGGATCAAAATGCTAACAGTATAATTAAGTGATTAATCATGTAAAAACTGGTTAATTCTGGGAGGTTCAGTATGATTAAGATCTAAGTGTTCTTTGCAATTTTGCATCGTTTTCCAGGGATTTTACATACAGTGTACTGGGTACATAAGAACAATCTGATGATAACATCCAGTCTAATAGTAACCACCATGGAACCAATTAGACCACACACAACCTTTAGTGAGGGCGGAAATACACACACCTGCCAGGTGTCCCGTGTCCTTCTGAGGAACGTGAGCTTTAACACCTAAATTGCTAGGACTTGTGCTCAAAGAAACAGCTCTGCTACTGTAACCCATTTCCTTCCTGACTTAATCTCTTATTATTATCCCACTTGGCCCATTCCATGCTTTCCTCAAACAGGCCACATATACTTCTAACCCCTTAGGGCCTTGCATTGCCTTTTACCTCTACATGCAGTACTCTTTTTTCAGATATCCATGTGGCTAACTCTGTTAGCTCGCCTCCTTCCTGTACCTGCTTGGAGCTATCTTCCATGACCACAGAGAAATCTATATTTTCCTTTTATAGTACCTATCACAGTTTGTATATTTTAATTATATGTGTGATTATACTTGTTATTTACTTATTCTTGGTTTAACTGTAAGTTCTGTGAAGGAAGGACTTTATATTTTTTCCCACTGTCTACTTAACAAAAGCCCTTAAGTCCAACTATATACCAAGTACCATTTTAGTGGACACAGTTGTGAACAAAGAATTTATGATATTGATGGGTGGAAGGGAGAGAGATAATAAACAGGTTATATAAGTAACATAATATTTCACATGGTAATCAATACTTTGAGGAATATAGAAGAGGGGAATGTGATAGAGTGACTAATGGTCAGAGGGCTATTCAAACTGGCTGGTCAGGGAATGCCTTTCTCATTAGGTGGAGAAGGGAACTCTAGGGCAGAAGCAGTCATGAGAGGATCTGGTGGTTGAGCACTGCAGGAAAAGGAAACAGAAAATGCTAAGGACCTAAGGGAAAAAAAGTTTTAACGTAAAGGGGCATAAAGAAATCCGTTGTGTCGGGAGGGAGAAGGGTGGGGGAATGAGTGGAGGGAGGGGGATTGGAGGGACCATTTTTGAGATATATCTTACAGGGGTACAAGTGAAACTCTCTAAGAGTAGAACCAGAATGTTTTAAAACTATAACTGAGAAAATGACATG
>CAUYQV010049319.1:0-22796 GCA_963574575.1 Galagoides demidoff | reverse complement strand
CATCACCACCTTCTCTGCCCCCAACATCACCACCGTCTCTGCCCCCAACATCACCACCATCTCTGCCCCCAATATCACCACCATCTCTGCCCCCATCATCACTACTACCTCACCTGCCATCTCAGTCTAATGGCTGTGCCTCTTCATAATGGATATTTCCTCCATATTTTCTTTCAAATCTTTCCAAAATCCATAAGAATTTAATTTACCGGAACATAAACTGAATTCTAATTTACTCAAAGGTTGTCTTTTGGGGACCCGACCATTATGAATGGCCAAAGTTCACACCAAATTGCCTCCTATCTGCACATATCGATCCAGCCTTTATTCATATAGGCCTCTTTTGTTCCCAAGCAAGTATGAAAAATGTTTCCTTAATTGAATGAGTCTACATCTGTGTTCTGTGTCCCCCACACACACTCAGGAAGAAGTGAGGACTGAAGACTTAATAGCATGAAAAGGCTCAGGACGAAACTGACCACTGGAAGCTTTCATCTGAATAAACGGCCAATACTCAGTAGAAGAATTCAAGGAAACTTTCAATTAAAGTTTAGCATTTATATGGCCCTTAAAAAATACACACATGCACACACTCCACATGATCTTGAGTCAATTTTATTACATCATCATTGAAACAGTCCTCAGCACCAGCCAAGCTGACCCTTGAACTCGACAATTCCCTCTTCAAGCACATCACTAGGTGAGCATCTTCAGAGCCAGCCTGAAATCTCCATCAGACTTGAGGAAAAGCTCTTGACTCTGCCTACCTCCACAGTCAGGCTTGGACCATCTTAAAAGCTTCCACTTGGACAGGGAAAAACTATATACATATAAGGCACCAGACACTGCACAGATAATGAAATTACGTTTCATCAGTTCTGTCCCCTTTGTCTCACTACAAAGTAATCAGGCCACTCCCCAGGGCTGGTCGCACGAGAGTGCAACCCACACAGTAGTGTGGGGCCACACTTAGAAGGCCCTGCACTTGGACTAATGCACACCCATCACTGTCTTAAAACGCTTAATAAAGTTTAATAAAGGCATGGCATTTATTTTTCACCAGCCCCACAAACTGATTTCCTGGTCTCACCTTCCCCCCATCACACACTGCCATGGCCATCCTAACTCTGAGCCACTGTCACCTCAAGAGAGATTGAGGCAGGGGTGGGCAGGAGGGAAGGATCCCAGGAGAGTGGCTTGTCTTTAAATCACCTCACTGTTGCTGGAGCTCTTCTGGATGCTTCCACCATGTCTGGCTTCCTGCTGTGATACTAATGGGGCAGAAGGAGCCAGAGCTGGGCTCCCTGAGGCCACGTCTTGTGCCGCTGAAGTTACATTAGGTTGCATTTATATTCTTGTCATGTAAAAATTCAAATCCTTATCCAAAATTCAGCTGTGGGGGAACTCTTATATGTATTTCAGACAAATCTGGCTTTCACCAAGAACTCAGCAAAAAAATGATGACATGGAAATTCATAAAACAGTGCCTTAAAAAATGAAAGGAATACGCTTCATAGATGGGAAAGATTAAATCTAGATGAAAAGTAACTATGAACGTGGAGGAGATATTTGGTGGAGGTGCTTAGCAAATTGCTACATTTATTTCAAGACATCTTCAACGAGAGGTAAAATAGCCCACATCTCTGAGGTACGGAACATCGCCAGAAATAATATTTGAGATGTGACGCTGTATTACCTAGATATTTTGACAGGACTTATGCGTATGTGAGAACAGAGCTATAAATATAAGGATGAGCCCATCCCTGGAGCAAACTTCAAAGAGAAGAAAATACTAACAGTGGTGAGGAGAGCCACTGGAAGCTGTGAGGTCAGGTGCGACACCATTACCCTGGACACACACAGCAGGTGCGACACCATCACCCTAGACACACACAGCAGGTGCGACACCATCACCCTGGACACACACAGCAGGTGCGACACCATCACCCTGGACACACACAGCAGGTGCAACACCATCACCCTGGACACACACAGCGCTCTCGAAGGCAACGTCACTCACGCGTCTCACAATTAGAACATGTAAAGCTTAAAACTCTGTGTACAATTCCAAAAATATAATTGACTGTCCTCGCACAAATCTATTTCCAATTTACTGAAGAGACTTTTTTTACTTTTAAAGAAAATATACTACGTCAACAGAGCCCAAATATTCAGTGGTATGTGCCGGAGACAACAGAAGGTATAGAAGACATGGCCTCTGTCTTTTAAAATTTCATGATCAAATAAATGTAAAC
Source organism: Galagoides demidoff (assembly GCA_963574575.1). NCBI lineage: Eukaryota > Metazoa > Chordata > Mammalia > Primates > Galagidae > Galagoides > Galagoides demidoff. The sequence goes on along the minus strand of CAUYQV010049319.1, from coordinate 20,541 downwards.
TAAAATTCCATGATATAAAAGACAAAAAGAAGTGGGAATGACTAATATGTGGTTACCAATTACATATGCAAATCATTTTGACCACAGAGAGTGCCACCATTCTCTGGACAAACATTTTCCAAGTGTTTTGTACTTTGGGGTTCAATATACTCTTCCTTTTTAAAACAAAGCCCTAGAGAATAAGCAGTGTATAAAGGTAATTGTTACAACCCCTAAGTCAAGGACATTCTACCAGGCTTTGCCAAAAACGCTCTTAATGTAATATTCCGTGGGAATAGCAACATCAACATTTTTCAGCTTCCTCATGTGTGACTGGGATGAGAGGGTGAGGGGCCAGCAAGGAAATCAGAATCCCTAGAAACAAGAGCTGAAGATCTGGAGAAGAAAGGAATGGCTTTGTCAAGATTTCTGGGGTTATTCTTTTTTTTCACTCAAGACTAATAAAATATCCCAGATAATGTTATTTTTAATATATTCTTGGTTCAAGCCCCATGCGGAATTCAGACAGGTGTAAAAGGAATTGAATTTTACTCTGAATATGACAGAAAATGAGAAATTTAATAGAATAGGAAATGTGGGTATGAAACCTACCCTGGCTTTTCCTCAAAAATCTCTGTGATTTGGAACAAGATCACTCTTCAGGCACTGAGTCCCGTATTTTAAAATGACTATTTTGAATGAAATGACAACTACAGCCTCCTTCAATTTTCTGAATTTCAAGTGGCACCATAGAAAAGACAGTTTTTCTCCAGGTCCACAAGCAGGCTGACTACACCCCAGGAGGGGCAGGACCACCTGTTCAGGCACACAGGCTATACACAGCACAGCTCCAAGGAATGCTGTTGGCACAGCCCACCATGCAAATGGCACCTCTGGATTGTAAGATGCTTCACTGTCACAACCACACATGGTGAAGAAAACTTTTGAGTGCATATGTATATCTGTTTGGGATCTAAGATCAATTAAAAATTGATATTTCATTAATAGCTAATATCTGGATGGATGCTGACATCATCCTTTGGTGCAAAGGAAAGAACAGGTGTCCCATAACCGGCAACTGTCCCAGACACCCTCTCTTTTGACTCACTCCCGGATAACTCCCACATGCTGTGTCATGGTTCCAGGTGCTCCATCGTGATTCTGGGCACTCCATCGTGGTTACAGGTGCTCCATCGTGGTTCCAGGTGCTCCATTATGGTTCTGAGTGCTCCATCTTGGTTCTGGGTGCTCCATTGTAGTTCTGGGTGCTCCATAATAGTTCTAGATGGTCCATCATGGTTCTGAGTGTTCTATTGTGGTTTGGGGTACCCTGTCATGGTTCTGGGTGCTCCATCATGGTTCTGGGTGCTCCACCATGGTTCCAGGTGCTCCATCATGGTTCTGAGTGCTCCATCATGGTTCTGGGTGCTCCATCATGGTTCTGGGTGCTCCATTGTGGTTCCAGGTGCTCCATTGTGGTTCTGGGTGCTCCATCATGGTTCTGAGTGCTCCATCATGGTTCTGGGTGCTCCATCGTGGTTCCCAGCACTCCATTGTAGTTCTGGGTGCTCCAACATAGTTCTAGATGCTCCATCATGGTTCTGAGTGTTCTATTGTGGTTCTGGGTACTCTGTCGTGGTTCCGGGTGCTCCATCATGGTTCTGGGTGCTCCATTGTGGTTCTGGGTGCTCCATTGTGGTTCCCAGCACTCCATTGGGGTTCTGGGTGCTCCATCATAGTTCTGGGCACTCCATCGTGGTTCTGGGCACTCCATCGTGGTTCTGGGTGCTCCATGAAGAGGATTTACAGATTTTTCAGTCCACCTTTAACTAAACTCATCTTCCTACAATAGGTCTGCACTTTCTAAATGTCCTATATACTCACCCCCCACTGCATCGATGAACCTGGAAGGCTAAGTAACAGGAGCCAGTCATAGAAAGACAAACACTGTGTCACTCCACTCATAGGAGGTCCCCAAGCAGGCAGATCCATCGAGGTAGAGAGCAGAATGGTGGTTGCCAGGGGCCAGGGAAGGGGGAGCGGGCAGTAGTTGTTTACTGTGGACAGAGTTTCGGTTTCACAAGAGAAAAAGTTTCTGGCGATCTGTTCCATAGCAATGTCATCATACTGAACACCACTGAACTGTACGCTTAGAAATGGTTAAGATGGTGAATTGTATGTGTTTTCACCACGATAAAAAGATTCCTGCACAAAATCATAGATTGAAAATAACACTAATACAGGCAGCACAAATGACAAGGAAATGATGGGTGAGCAGAGCAGCCCTCCCGGGACTACGATGTCTTCATGACTACCAGGGTAGGCTGAACAAGCACAGCATCAGACTGGGCTCAAAATAAGTGACCAGCAGGACTACGTGACTCATAGAGTTCCCTACTCTGTCATTAACCCTTGCCTCTTAATACATTAGCATACTGGCACATAGACATAAATCTAAAATAAATAACTTGTTGTATGTACACGGTTGAATTTTTTCTATTAGGGTGCATTATTGAAAGGTCTGGGACCCCTGTCATAGAGCACTGAGGCCCACAATTAATGTCTGATCCTTGTGGACACCACTCCTTGTGCAAGCATGGCTCTAAGGAGGACTGAGGAGACAATTCCTCCAAAATTGAAATGCTGAATCAGACAGTTATTGTTAGAAAAAATAACAGGTAACCATGGAAAGCTCAGCAGAGTGGAGACAATGATTTCACTGGGCAAGGGGACAAAAATCACGCCAAATCACCTTCAGTCATTCTGAAGAGATGTTTCTAGAGCATGGTGGTCTGAAGCCTTGCTTGCTGCTATTTCACCTAGAACTCTTAGAAACGTAGAGTGAGTTGAGTTTTAGAGTAGGGCTCCACACCATCTCCTGTCTCAGATACGGGCAGGTCTGTGCAGAGACCAGCACCCACGGATGTGCCCCGAGGCAGGGCTGCTGCAATGTGAACAGCCAGGGCAGCAGAGATTGCCCTGGGCATCAAAAAAGGGTAAGGAAATGTCATTAGAAAAAAGAAAACCCTAAGTTCAATCAGCCATTCTGTCAGACTCAAAAAAAAAAAAAGTGACATTTTTCTAACAATTCCTAATGACATAACCATATAGTGGTTAATACTTAAAAATGAAATTATATACAGTTGTCCCCCTTAATCTTTGATTTCACTTCCCAGGTGTCAGTTACCTACAGTTAACCACAGTCTGGTAATATTAAATGAAAGATTTCAGAAATAAACAATCCACAGATTTTACATTGCCTGCTGCTCTGAGTAGCGTGGTGAAATGTCATGCCATCACTCTCCATTCTGCCTGGACAGGAATCACTCCTTTGTCCAGTGTTTCTGAGCTGTCCCCAAGGCCTACCCCTTAGTCTCTGTTATCAGACAGAAAAAACGCAGCATTCGTAGGGCTTGGTACAACCCACAGTTTCAGCCATCTATGAAAGGTCTTGGAATGTCCCACCCAAGGATAAAGGGAACTTGCACATACATAAGAATCTTACATTTAAAATGGGTGCAATCTCTTAACTAGATTTTTTTTAAACAATGAAACTTAATCATGTGATGAACAGATACCTGTATTTATTTTTAAAAAAAAAAAAAAAAAAAAAGGTCTTGGGGAAAGGGAGAGTATGTTTTCTTGTCATAGTTTTACTCTTATTTGATTAAGACAATCGTTAATGGGTATTGTCAACCTCTGGAGTTCCCTTTTCAAGGGTCATATAAAATGAAAATAATCAGTCACTTCATTAGATCACTGGCCAAGCTGCAGGTGTGATGCTTTGAGGACAGACGACCATTTCTTGCATCATGCCACTTGATAATAGATGTGGATTGTAACACTAGGAATAGTGTAATCTCAAACCAGCCCAGATCTCAATTCAGGTATCAGATAGTCACAAACAATATTTAACCTTCAAAAGACGTGTCTTTCAGACTACTGGGCAGAAGTTGAAAGTGTGTACAACTAGAGACCTATTAGTATCATCCAAGTCCAAGACTGCCCTAACACTGGCAGAAACCTGGCAGAGACCAGGGCTCCCCTGGCTCCCCTCTCCTCTATTCTAGCTCCTTTGTGAAGAAACCTGCCTCGTTCCGATGTTTGAAGGGTTCGTACATTTTGCTCCCTCCCATCTGCGGACGATTGCCCCCCAGCTTTATGAGTCTCATCCGTCTTCCTTTTATTTATGAGATGGCAGCTTAAGAGTAAAATACAAAATAATGGCGTTTAGTGGCTGATTGATTTTTCTACTGGCAATGTCGTAAATACGGCCAAGCGTTTCCCTTTCAGAAATGGAATGAGAGGTAATTCAGTGAGATTCTGAAGCATAAATTTGGAGCTATTTGCAAGACAGATACAAGTAGATAGATGCCTGAGATGTGTAACTCGTGCTGAATTGTTCATGTATAACGTCCCAGAAATGGCCGTGGGGTTTACTGGACTGGGCTATCGGCAGGTATGGGAGGCTTGTTTTGTTGCTGTGAGTTTGCAGGACTGGGCTATGAGGAGGTACGGGAAGCTTGTTCTCTTTGTGGCACAAAACAATGACATACAGAGCATTCCCGTGTCTGTGCCCAAAAGCCACCTATACCCAAGGGAATGGAAGATTTTTCTCTATTCATTGTTTGTCCCTCACTTCATTCCAAAGATTGCAAGAACAATGGTAAATAGCTTCTGCCCAAGATCCTATCAGACTGTGCAGGACCGTAGATGTGCAATCAATCGCAAACTCCCCAGGAGAAAAATCCGATTACATTCCTTTTTGCATATGAATTGTCATATATATTCCTATTTCTAATATAAATTAATTAAAATAGTGAAACATTCCAATATAAATGACCATACACTTTATAGTAATTAGTATTACTAATGGCATGAGTATATTGATAATTTTTTAATGACAATTTAAATATTTACATTCACCACTTGCTTTTTGTATGCTAGATATATTTTGCTTTCAACAATATGCCAAGATTTACAAGTAAGTGAGCTGACTGTGATTCCGAGGTAGGAGCTGACCCACTGAACACCTGCTCGGACTCCCTCTAACCACAGTCAAGTTGGTTTTCTAGTTCAAAGCCACAAACTATTTTTCAAGGTATTCACAGGCTCTGCCTCTCCAGCTACCGTCCCTTGTGTCCAGATTGCAGTGAACTTATCTGCAGTGAGACAATCTCGACGGAGACAATGTCGGAACAGAGGCTGTTAGGTTTCCAAGCCCTCGCTCCGTTCTCATCTCCTCCCTGACATTTTCCCAAATGTCAAGAGTCCTTTCCCTTCAGGTTCTCCCCACTTTGCCTCATTGTCTTTCACTGTCACGAGACCATTCATGTTACGTCTCTAACAATGCACCCATTTCCCACTGAAAAGGATGGAAATGGCAAACACAGGCCGCACACGCGCAGTGAAGAGAAAACGGACGTGTCCTCTCCAGCTGGGTTCGACCACAGGTCTCTGGGCCACTGGTTACATCGACTGACAAATCCAGACCCCCGAGCGTATTGATCTGTTCAGTAACTGGACATTTCTGAGTGCCAAACCAGCAGCCAGGCCTTGTGGATGACATACAATTGTCCCTGTTGGGAAGTTCACTGTCAAGGGTGGGCACCTGTAATCACTAACGTGCGACCATAAGACTTTAACCACAAGGCCTGTAAGGCTGTGGTTTGTTAAACATCAGTCGGCTGTAACAAACCCATCCATGTGCATCCCTAAAAGCCTTCTTTTCCTCCCGTTTGAAGCCCTTTCTGGAAGGTCATTCTAAATTAATGGGAAGCCTCAGGCTTGCGCTGATAATATTATTTATGCTCAGTGTGGCCAGTGGACTCGGAGCAGCAGGGCCATGGACAAGGATTGCCTGTCACCCACCTAGGACAGCATCTCTAATGATGCCCCGAGAGCAGAAATTGGAATTTTACAAAATAATGCAGAAAATGCGTTAATCATAAATCCTGGGGACTTCTCATTATAAAAAAATCCTGGGTTTCCTTTCATGTTGACCTCACTACTGCAGTAAACCTTTAATAAAATCAATTGCGAGTCATTTATCTTCTTCCTGAAAAAGCAATACATCTCGAATTTTCTCATTCTTAGAATTCAAAAGAGAAAAACAAACTTTTAATGCCATGGCATTAGCTACTGAAATGCAGGATCGGGGAAACAAATTTTATGGGAATCCATGATTATCATCAGCCTAGCAAACACATTTTTATGCTTTATTTCGGTCTCTTCCCCGTTAGAAAAGGGTGCGGGTTAGCATGAGATCGGTGTCTGAGCTTCATATCCCCGTGTGGAGCACAGGCCACTGGCACCGGGTGGTCCCACAGAGCCAACTGGATTTTTGCTGGATCTTTCCTTACCTTTGCTGCAGGTACACCCCCAAATGAAGTTAAACTTACGTAAGAAACTGAATTGTCATTTGACCTGTTGCTGAGTCTCTGGGGCTAACTGCAAAGTCCAGATATTATGCAATTCCCCTCAGAATCTGCGTTTAACAACCAGCCTGTGATGTACGGCCCCCACGAGCCCGACCACCCGCCCGTTAGCATCTGTGCAGTTGACTCCGACATCATAGGAAGCACAAACCATACTCGTTCTCATCTTAGCCCTATTTCATTTCATCGTCTGTCTTTCTGCTGGGTTCCCAGGACGGCAAACTAGGTAAGCCCCAAACCCATGTCGCATGATATTCTTTGATCAATTGACAAAAATTGTTTTGAATTCACCCTCAAGATTTATGTGTGCATAGCTTCACCTTGGAAACCTCTGTTCGGACCATATTGTTCCCTGCTTTTTCTTTCCTTAGAGATGATTGTATGTTTTAAGGCATACAATAAATTAAACAGACAGTATCCTCTGTCTCAGTGGTAAGGATTTGCCCTGAAATGTCCTTGGTGTTATTCAAATCATGCCGTGGACAGCATAGTCCTCTCGCTACAGCTAATGGCTACGTGAGAGAAAGACCCATGTCGCTGGCACTGAGTTGCCCCAGCGAAGCCACAGCAAGAAAATAGCCCATGATGATGGGATTTGGGGTTAGAAGGAAGCTTTTCCCAAAGGGTTCTCAAGTCTAATCAATAGCTGTCAATGGCTTACGTAACTGGAACCATCTCCCCACACCCTTCCCAAACAAGGCAATGGTGTGTGTCCTATTTTAAATCAACCCTCCAGATGTTTGCCTTTCTGCACTAAAATCTTGCTCCCAGCTCTCCTAAATAAGTTCTTTAGAAAAACAATTTAAAAACAAACACCTGAAGAGACCATGGGCCTGGCTGGGTTGCTCCTGGGACTCTTTTGCAGGTGACCAAACAAAGGAAGTCTTTTGGAATAGGGAGAGAACAGAATGCATTTCGTAAACTTGGGCCGTGGGGGTTAGGATTTCTGATCCGGCTAATACACTTAAGCCTGCATTTTGATCCCTGCTAAATTATCTTCCAGCTCATCTCATAGATTGCTCCCGGCACATCTGACAGACTTTAATACTGACATGTAAATGAGACACCCGCACAGACCACCTCCACTCTCTCACAGTGTCCTAAATTTGGGCTTGACTTTCCTCGCTGCTCCTTAAAATCACGTCATTCCCCCCCCAAAAAAGAAAATGTTGCTACAGAGGATGGAGGAGACAGAAAGCCAGCTCAAGGCCTTCCCCTGAAGGCTGGGAGGCCCCGAAGCACAAAGCACAGCCCAGCCCAGGGAGCACTTGACCTGGTGGGTCTTCTCTGCCCAGCCTGGCTCCTGAGCCACCCAAGGAGCAGCTGGTGAGCTTGGGGGTTACCGCAGAGGGCGCTCGGCCCTGAAGGCCAACCCAGAAACCACTTGCCCACCACACCCAAGTGAGTCTCCAGGGCAGAGGGAAGTCTGAGGAAACCCATCGCCCTGACCCTCTTTAGTAATTAGTTCCAGGAGCTAGGAAGGGACCATCTGAAAACCATTCCACTTTGAGAGTTATTTTAAAAGCCTCGAAGCCACATTTAATCCATCCAAATAAAGAAAACCTTTCAGGGAAGACCGGAGGGTAATTCAGTTCTCTACCTAGAAAGGAGCTTCTGTTCTACTTTATTAAATGTCTTAAGCAGATTTAAGTTTTAGTCAAAGGACAAATTCCTACTCTCCAAGGAGCACACACCCAGGAACTTGGAGATCAGCCAGGAGCAGAGTCCACGTTGGTGGTGAGAGTGGGGTGGGGGGAGGCAGGTGCAGCAGGGAGCCATGGGGAGGGGGCCACAGGGAGGGGGCATAAGGGGAGGGCTACAGGGAGGGGGCCACAGGGAGGGAGCCACAGGGGAGGGAGCCACAGGGGAGGGACCCCCAGGGGAAGGGTTACAGGGAGGGGGCCACAGCGAGGGGCCCAGGAGTAGGATCTGCAACTTGTGGGCTTTTATGCTCATTGACAGGAACCCAGGTGGGAGTCCCTGCAGCAACCTGCAAATGAGGCTCCTGCAGGGCAGGGCAGTGACTGCCCAGCTGCCCTAATTATACATTCAGCAGGAGAGACTGTGACCCTAATCATGGGTAAGCTCTGGGGCATGTTCTCTCCCTGGAGACCCACACAGTTAAGTGAACCTGACCCAGCTGAGCACCCAGGAAAGCTGGTGGGTACTGAATGGAAGCCTCAGTCAGTGAGATATAAAGTCCCGGGGCCAGGATCCCAGGTAGTCGACTTGACCCAAGAAAGGGGCCTGGGGCTGTGCTGCTTTCTAAGTCCTTCTTCTATAGGAAACTGTTACTTTGTAAATAAGGAAAAACCACTTCCCAGGGCCATCCCTTCTTGTTGCTAGCAAGGTGAGCTGACCCAAACACACCGAGTCCCACAGAAAGCCCCCAACCCAAGCATGTGAGATGTGGAGACCTCGTACTCCTCACCTGTCTCCGTCAGAACCCCAGCTTCCTTCCCCCACTGCCCACCAGCAGAGCTCCCGCTTCCTTCTCCCTGCTCCCCACCAGCCCCCTCTCTGGCACCAGCTGTTCAGAACATCCCATACACATTTGGACATCAAGATCCACCTGGCTCTGCTGTTCACCAGCTAGTGACCTTGAACCATTTAGTTCACGGCTCTGTGCTTCAGCTTCCCCTCTGTCAGCGGGGGATAATAATGCAGCCTAGTGCACAGAGTTGTTGGGAGGTGACAGGTGTGGAGGGGGCTGGACCCGGTGTCCACGAGTAGACCTTTAGGCAAATGTCGGTGCTGTCACCAGGGGACTTCCCATCTTCCACCCACACTTGCCTTCTTTCCACCTCAAGCCCTTGGCTCCATCCCAAACCCTGTTCCTAAATTTCACAGCATTCTGCCCTTCCGTCATGTTTTTATCAAAAGTCGCCCATCAGAGAGATAAAAGCACTGAGGAGGCATTTTATTTTTGAAGTTATTAATTTTACTCTAGACTTCCAAAAAAGGATCACCCATCTGTCAAGAGAGAGAGAGAGAAGATAATAGATCTTTAGAATTAATTATTTGCCAACCAAGAAAAGACAAAAATGCATTTGGCTCGGCTATGGAGTTGAATGAGGGGATGGCACAACTCCAAATCTGCCTCATACAAGAGAGAGAGAATAGGATCTTTAAAAAAAAAAAAAAAAGCAAAAATAAATTTTTAAATGAGCTATCAGTTTGCCCCCAACAAAACATTCTGTGTGAAGATATTCAGAGAAGTGACTTCAATTTGAAACTGGGCTGCTCTTCTGCCCGGGCTGCCTCCGACTTGGAGACATCCATTTCCGCACGCAGAGCTGTCCGGCTCCGGCTACTGTTTGCATTTCTCTCCCTGCTCTGGTGAGCTGCAGATGTAGTTAGTACAGGAGGCGCTTCTGCACCACGGGGCCCTGAAACGCCACCCGCCGCAAATCCCCTGGACCTTCCCTGGATGGTCACCTGCCCGCTCTCATTCTCAGAGGTGCCACCAAAGGAAACACGCAAAGACACACCCGCTGGGAAGTAGCACAAATTTTGGGGAGAGAATAAAGCGATTAGCCTTCTCCTCTGAGGTCCAAAACCCAAAGCACTTTTCAAAGGCACAATTAAATCAGCAACAAACAATGCATCCTTTTCTCTTTCTAAAGCTAATATGAAAAGTTGGGAAATTCACCACTCAAACCACTATATCAATAGTATCGGTCCTGAAAGCAAATAATCGCAGGATTAGTCTTCAGCGCCCCTGCTCAGCCCTTCACGTGTTCCGAGACCACCCGTGCAGCCCAGGCCCCCCCAGCCCCTCTCCCAAGTTTGCCTCTGTGGGCAGAGGCTACACTCACCTCGCTCATGTTGGCTCGAACTCGACAGCTGGGTCCGCCGCTCAGCACGGAGAGCACTGCTGGGGCTCGCTGCTGCTCCGGTCGGGGCTTTCCTCTTAAAAAGAGCTGCCCGGTGGCATCACGCCTCCCGGGAGCCAATGGGAGCCGCTCACCTGTCTGGGCTCCCGGCCGCATCGGACGGCGCCAGGCGCCACCTGGTGGCGCAGGAGGGCAGCGCGCTGGGTCGCCGCTCCAGACTGCGCCAGCGGCCGGAGGAAGCGGCAGTTTAAAGGAAAAGCAGAGGGAAAAGTCACCGCGACAAAGACCATCACAGGGAGGCCGTCGTGCGTTTCCCCAAGGGGTACAGGATTTACACACACGCAAACAAACCCCTGTCCAACCTAAGCCGGAAGGAGTTGCTTCTCTGAGGAGGAGGAACGGGGTCTGCCTGCCTGCTCCTGTCCCTCCCCGGGGGCCGGCGTCCCTGCTCCTCCCCATCCCTGATCTGTCAGCCCACTTGTACCCCCAGCGGGGTGCAGGGATCTGCAGTCTCACCATTTCAGCAAGACAGGCTCTGTCACAGCCACCCCAGCTGGAAAGGAGGCTGGCTTCCATATGGTCAAAGGCCTCCCTGCCCGGACCGGTCAGCCTTTCTGGAAAGAGGCTGAAACCTTTGCTCAGTGCCGACCTGGTGAGACTCTGAAGAGCTTGCCGGGGCCTCAGAGTGCACACTCCTCTGTCACAGGCAGGCGTGGTGCAGACTCAGGAGCTTCACACCATTACTCCTAGGCTGAGAGTTACAATCCAGCAAGAAGACCCAAGTGCCCCGTCGCCTACCCCAGCACCCTCTTCCCCGAGTCCCAGCCCAGCAACCCTCTTCTCGCCTCAACTCAGCGCCCCTGCAGCCCCCTCCCTGCACTGCCGTCCCCCACTGGAACCCCTCCTCAGTCCCACTCAGAGAGCGAGGGAAGGGCCGCATGGCCCCATACGGGCACCAGCAAGCACAGGCTGCCCACAGCGCCCAGCCAGGAGCCCTGGTCAGAGCCCTTGCCTCCCAGCAGAGACAGGAGTGGATGCAAAGCAGTGCGACAGAGCCTCTCCCACAGCTTCTTGTGGGAGCCAGTCTTAACTGGCAGCGGCGTACAGACAAGCCCCTTCGCCAGCGGGAAGCTTGTTTGTGAGTCAGTATAAAATAACCCACATTTCACAGAGCATCGGAAATGCACATTGTACGTATGTGTGTGTGCACTGTGTGTGTGACAAGTGTACAAACCATCACTTACAAGCTAATAAAGGCGACTGCTTCTGACCCTCTCACTCCCCTTCCCCCTGGGGCCCCCAGTTTCATACCTGTGAAGGCTGAGCAGGTGCCCTCAGGGTTCCCCAGGTTGTTAAAAGTGGGGGGGTGGGGTGGCGTGAGGTCAGGAGCTGGGACCACAGGCCATCTGTGACATGTAACAGACCAGAGGAAGGGGAGACACACCCTCCCCAGAGGACACCTGTCTTATGGGGCTTTGAGCACAAGAGCCTCATAATGGAGGATGTGGTCTCCCAGGGGCCCCCACGGTACCCCAAGTGTGGTTTGTAGGCTGTGCTGCTAGCAAGGGTCTCCGACTCTCTGGCCTGAACAAGCCTGCCATCATCTCCTGACAGGTGGCCTCAGACACAGCTCTTGGCCCCAGGGATATCTCGGGGAAGTGGTGCTCCAGCAAGACCAAACACCAGACCAAGGATTACAAAGACCACCTGGACCTCTTCTCAGGACCCCAGGGGCCAAGGACAGGAAATGTGTGGCCATGAAGCCTTTCCATGTGGTTCTGATAAGCGGTCAAGTTCAGGAATCACTACAGACAAGGGACATGCATGTGTGCACACCTGCACACATATACACATGCACACACAAGCACACACCTCCCTGCGCACATGGACACAAGCACACACACACGTGCACACACTCCCTCCAAACTCCCCTACCTGGCACTCACTCCCCACCTACTGCCTCCTGTTAGTCTGCGTGTCCGTCCTCATGCAGATGTCCATCTTAGTTAACCATCTCCAAGGTACCCATCACGAGACTTGGCTCAGATCAGCTGAACACAGTATGACCTAGTAGATGGGACCACAAACCAGATGCTCATAGAATCTCAGTCCTCGGTGTGAGGAACGGTTTCTGTATGACCTTGGCAAAGGCTCAGCGTCCCTTGGTGTCCAATCCCTCCCCACTGGTGGTACAGAAATATGAAGACCTTGTCTCTGCCAACCTAAGCAAAAATATATACACCCAATAGACTGAGCTGGGAAATAAATTCTGAGGGAACTTCAGGAGAATTGGATCTGCAGCTGCATGTATTAGATCTTGGTGAACACGTCAGCCTTGCTGAATTAAAATACAGAATTGTGGCTCTATAACTTATGAAAAATGTACAGAAGAGAGACGTATTGTTTTCATTTTCTTGGAAGCATGATCCTGCTGGAAGAGTTGAGCCAGGTGAGCTTCAGGTTACCAGTGGGGACGCTGATGACCTGGGGCTCCCATCAGACTTTCATCCTGTGCACCATTTCTGTACAGTCTCAGGGCTGTGGAGGTTTTTTAAAGAACCCATCCCCTGCTTTGTTTCTCCGGCTTTGCTCTTTCAGGCTCAGGGCCCCTGGTGCACCCAACATGAATACATGGCACTGTCTTACTTTAGCACGGACGGGTACTGCATAGGCCGGCCTCGTCGCCAGGCCCCCTGACCAGATGCCAAGTAGAGACTCTGCATCTATGCAGCCCCATGGCCTCAGCATGCCCCACCCTGGGTCGACCCAGGAGCTCCTGTCTTTGATGGCCCAGCTCCTTCCCTGCTGCCTTGAACTTGAATCTCCCTTAAAGATTCTAGCCCAGAGCTAACCCACTGGGTGTGATGTGGTCCTGAGCTGTGAGGTTGTGGACATGTGACATAATCGCACGACCCTCCTGAAGGATTCATTTATTGAGACGATGCATTCACATGTGCTCTTGTTCTCTCAAGCCTTGTCCCTCCCTCCTGCCCTTTACACTTCTAGGGAGAGGGAGAGGCCAGGCCACCCGCCTGCCACTGGCAGGGCGCCCGCCTCTGAGCTGGCACCCAGAGCTACCTCTGAATAAATAAATATCCTAGTGGTTACTAAGTGTGAAAGTCGCTGTATGAGAGAAAGCCCTTTTGTTCTATAAAATTCGTTTGCTTTTCCAAAGCCAACATGTAAGAATTTTCTCCTGAAAATGAAAAAACATAAAAAAGTATTTCAAAGTATCTCTATGCTGTCAAATTTTAATCAGTTTTCTAAATGTTAAAAACAATTCTGGCAAAGGCTGTTTTAAACCTAGATGAGTGGGTCTCACGATCTTCTTAAAGGGAAAAACTGATTAACAGAACTGTCAAGCTGTGGTCATCTAGGTTCAGCAAAAGATGCGGGGCAGCTGCGGCTCTGAGCGGCTCCCTGCCCCACCTCTCCTGCCCCGTGGGGAGCGTTGGAGGTCTTTCTTCATTTCTTGAAGTTACTGGAAACTTGTTATGGTCAGCTGGTGTGCACACGCTCCCCCTCTGTCTCTCCCTTTCTGTCTCTCCCCCTCTGTCTCTCTGTATCTCTTTCTGTCTCCTCTCCCTGTCCCCCTCTCTCTGTGTCTCTGTCTCTCCCTGGCTGTCTCCTTCTCTCTGTTTCTGTCCCTCTCTCTCTTCCCCTGCATCTCTCTCTCCCTCTTATCATCTCTCTCCCTCCCCTTCTGTCTCCCTCTTTCTCATCTATAACAGCTTCTGATTTCTGCCCGCAGCCTTCCATGTCATCCTCACACTAGGTGAGTGACTGTTCCCTTCAGAAGGCACCAGCCAATGGAAGAGAGGGACTGATCTGGGAGACAGATGTGGACCAATAAAACCCACCTGCCACTGTTCCATGGGCTTCCGTCCCAGCTCCCAGCAGTTCCAAGTGCTACAGCCTTACCTGAAGCTGCTGCTGTTCTTAAGGTTTAAATCGTTCCCTGCTGAAAAGGTCATCGTACAACCTGCAGTCCCTCTCAGCCCAATTAAGCGCCTGTGCCTGACCTGCAGACAGGACTGTCTCCCTCGCCCCAGAGCGGCTCTCTCTGCTGGAAAGGTCAGAGCGCCTGTGAGCAAAGCACGGCCGGGAGTGAGGTCGCATCACGCCCGTGACAGGACTTCCCGGCTCCCGCAGCCTGGCAGCTCTCAGGACTGTGCTTTGTTGAATCTTTAATTATTTCCCCTGGCCCCACTTTCCACATAGGTGAACTCATCCAATTTACTCTCCAGGAATTGTTTCCAAAGCTCCCAGTCGTTGATTCTTCCTACAGAGCCAACTGGTGCTGGGAACTGAATTGTGTCCCCCATGTTCATATGCTCAAGCACTAACCCCAACCTGAGCACATTGGAAGACAGGGCCTTTGAAGAGGTTACGGGGAACTGAGGTCTCCGGGTGGATCTCATCCATCACGACTGGTGTCCATGTCAGAAGAGGAGCTGAGGCAGAGGGCCGGCCCTGCTGCACCTGGACCCCAGACTTCCTATCTCTAGAACTGGGAGAGAGTAAGTTTCTGCTGTCTGCCCGCTCAGTCTGTCCCGATGGAAACATGTGGACCATTGCTCCCAGCCCATGCCCAGGGAGACTGTTCTCGGGCCAAGGGTGCGGCCTCGCCCAAGTCACCAGGCCACGCAGAGGGCCACATCCAGTAAAGCCCGGGCCCCCTCCCCAAGGTGGGACAACTATATGGGATCATCCATCCCAGCTCTGAGGCTTCCTGTGGGATCGAGGGGGGCTTTGTTTGGCCTGAATCGTGGCCTAAATTCCCCCTCTGCCCCACCCTGCCCCTTTTCTCCACACGGGTGTAATCCCTCAGCCCCACCCTGCAGTCTCATCCCCACCCGAGGCTGCTTCCAGGTGGATCCACCAGGCACAGTCATTCACAGAAGGTGAAAGCAGACCTCACCTGGGCTCAGAGCTGAGTCACCTGCCTACAGCTGACAATACAGACCTCCCAGCGGTCACAGGTGTGACACAGAGACCCGGTGAAGTGTGGCAGCACCCAGCTGTCCCAGCAACATTGGTCTGACAAAGGGAGGCAGTGTGTTGCAGAAAGAATGAGTGGTATGGGGGCCGCATGTCAGACCTCCGAGGAATGTGTGAAGAGGACAATTAGAAGGGCATGGCCAGGGACAGCTGCTGCTAGGGAAATCAAGGCAAGAGAGAAAGAGGTGAGACTGGGGGTGATCAATCAGGAGTCCAAGGCCAAGTTTGAAACCAGGGCCTCTTGGACAGTATAAGAAAAAGAAGACTCTCGCTTCCTGCAGGCTGCAAGCAGACAAAGCTGGAGAAAGGCCTGGGATTAACTGGACAAAGCCAAAGTCTCATCACTGGCAGGTGTGCTCTGCCAGGGAGGGAAAGGTATCCTGAGTCGGGGTGGCTGAGCGTCACGGCCCTGGATTCCCAGCTCCCTCTGAACCCTGTAGGGCTGGCCGCCTCCCTGGTGCTTGAAGTCAATTCAGAGCTTCTGCCTGGAGAGACCATAAACGCCTGTCCCAGGACACATGCCCTAGTGGCTGCCAAACTCATGACAAGTTAAATCACGATCCAAGCCAGCATAGGGAGTACAGAGCCTGATAAGGGAAGAAAGGGGCACAAGGTCCTTGGGAGCTGCAGACTTGGCCAATGTACACTGGTGGGGCCAGGAGGATACACTTGAGGCTGGATTCTGAGCGTCTTATGGAGGCAGGAAGTGTGAGTGTTGAGTAAAGTCAAACAAGAGAACATTTACTGGAAGGAGCCCTCCAACTGGCCAGCTGCTGGGAGGGGTGGAGAAAGTGCTATCCACACTGATGGAGGTGTGACAATGCCAGGACTACAATGACAAAAAGTGGACGTGGAGATCAAAGGCGGAGAGCGCAGCCCCTGGACCAGAGCAAAGGGAGGGTGCTGATGGCAGGGCCCCAGGTTTGCCATGTAGCTCAGTAGCGTCCATCATCCACAGGCCAGGCCTAGTGTGAGGGGAAGACGGTACAGATCCGGCTCCCTGGTGACACAGGGATGGGAGGATCCCGAAGTAAAACCCCTCTCTTACTCCCGGATCCTCCCCCAACCCTAACCCCTCTCTTACTTCGGGATCCTCCCCCAACCCTAACCCCTCTCTTACTACCAGATCCTCCCCTAACCCTAACCCCTCTCTTACTTCAGGATCCTCCCCTAACCTTAAGCCACATGGCACACGCACCATCAAAACAAGATGGGTGCACCATCCCCATGCATGCAGAGGGCTGGGCAGGCAGCAGGCCTGGCTCACACAGCCCCACATTAGCACATGCTCACAGAATGCGGCCCCCACGGAGAGGAGACAGAAGGACAGCTGACAAGTGTAGCACTCAGTCTGCTCTCATGTTTCCCAAAGGTGAAGCACTGCAATCCCCATCCACCCACCCAAGAGATGTTGGCAATGCCTGGAGATGTTTTTGGTTGTCACAACTAGGAGGAAGTATTTGCAGTTGTTGCAAACTGAGCAGGGAAAGGGTCTTACTGACCTCTAGTGTGTAGAGACCAGGGGAGCTGCCAAATATTCAGGACTGGCCCCAGGGCAAAGGATTATTTAGCTCAAGAAGTTAACACTGCCAAAACTGAGAAACCCCAATCTCTGCAAACACATCTGTACAAGGATTCAGAAATCTGTACAAGAAACAAAAGATGGATAACCAGACAAGGCTGAGGACAGACATCTCAATAAAGAGTCAAGGTTCCTTATTTCCCACCTAATTTAAGGTTGGGATCAGTTTTTAGATCCAGAAGAAAGTGACTAAAGGAAAGCCAGGTGACCACAAGAAAGGATGTGGTATTAATTTTCCATCTTATTCCTCAAAAGGACCATCACCATTTACTTGAGTAACAGTGGACTAGTGGAGCACCCACACATTTTGGAGATTGCTAAGTCCAGGGTCCAGACCAAAATGGGGGACCCAAAGCACCAGCCCTGCTAGCAAAGTGGAGCTGTGGAGAGGCCAAGTCTAAAGAGGGTCCTAGCATAGATTCTGCACAAAGCAGGTCCCCTGGAAATAGGCATATGTAGCAGATGTCAGAACCACCACAGTGGATCCAAGACCTATGGCATAAGCACTGTCTTAGTGGGGAGGGAGGGCCTCTGTGTTATGGCCAAAATAATATCACAATCCAATGGAATGGCAGAAATTAGTGCCACCCTTGAATAGGTAAAGCAGTGGTTCTCAACCTGTGGGTTGCAAACACAGGAACTGTATTAAAGGGCCACGGCATTAGGAAAGTTGAGAACCACTGATGCTGTGTGGTGATCCTCAACTCATCTTTATTTAACTCAGCAGACAGACCATGGAGGGGGGCAGCAGAGCAGTTCAAACTCAGTCACGGAGCAGCCCCAGCCTCATCTGCTTTACAGAAGCCCTAGAGGCAGTGTCTGCCAGACCAGAGCAACATGCACGGTATATGGTCACTGGGAGGGCAAATACCTCCTTTCCCTCCATCACCAGGAAGGAAGATCAGAAGGTGTGATCTCCTGACATGACACCTGCTCTCAAGGAGACAAATTTGACTTCAAGTTGAAGTCATTAGACTCCTCCCTGGAAGAGGATATAATTCACCTTAACTGGAATTAACACCTATGAGCTTCCTGTCCTATCCACGGGCCTCTATCTGGCCTCCTCTGGCCCCCTTCCTGAGGGATTAAAGAGTGTCTGACACACTGACATGGGGTATTGTGCCACCACACTCTCTTGTGTCTGCAGAGGGATGGCAGAAGATTTGTTCGGTGGGTATACCCTGCACATCTGGGAAATGCAATGAGGGCACCATTTTTTGGCGGTCCTGTGAAGAAAGCAGGGAGATGCAGAGGTCTTCAGGGGTTCCCTTGGGTATTTAATGAAGACTCAACTAAGCAAGAAAAACCCCTGAAACCAAAGTGGAGGAAAACTCCCACAGTCAGGAAAGCCCCATGAACTATTCCCGGAGCCCTCACAGGGCTGAAAATCATCTATGTACCCACCAGCCAAAGCAGAGGGACCCCCAAAGGCTTGAGCATTGTGTAGAGGTCCTCCGCACCTTCATATAAGTCTGAATTAGTCCTGGAAAAAGGCTGCTTTTGACTCACTGTAAAGAAACCTACGATCGAGCCTCAACACAGTGAAAATGATCCATGGGTTACATAATTGCACACCAGAAAAATAATCCTCCAATACTGTTTAAAAGAATACAATAACATATTGAACCCAAAAATGTGAAATTCACATTTAGAAATGAATATAATTGTGAGGGATGTGTTACTTAGTTCAATATAAGCATTTCACATTGTATATCAAAGCAGTGCTCTGAACACCATAAATGCATCAATGTGCAAAGTTATGATTTGATAAAAAATAATTTTTTAAAAATTTTTTTAAATGTGAAATTTACAACATCTGGTATCCAAAAATTAGTAGGTATGCAAAAAGGGGGGGCAGAACAATACAATCCATTTATTTTATACAAACTAACAGCAGAGTTGATAGAATCAGCAGACCCTCCCTCCTGCACCTCTCTGCTCTTTGATCCTGGATCTGGGACTCTGAAAATGGCATTTCTCCTGGGCTACCACTCCCTTCCTGGTTCTGCTAAGAGGGGACTCAGGAGGGACCCTGCAGGCCTGGCGGAGGAAGGAAAGGCACTTCCCTCCTGTCTTCTCTCTGTTGCTGCCCGTGTGATGCTGCTATAACAGCCCCTCTTCACCGTGGCAATGGCAGCTTCTCCCCACTGAAGCTGGTTCATGGTTCTTACAACACTTGCAGAACTAACCTCATGGCTCTCCCCCTGGAGACATCTGCACCAGCCAATCCACATTGCCACCTCCCAAGTCTGGACTCCAGTTCCTGAAGGTCCTTGCTGTTAGCTCCCAAATTTCGTAATCAAATTCTCTCTCTATCCCCCCAGCCCCAGGGATGGTAACTGTTTGCTGAAGTTGCTGCCTCTACGGTACCTTAGAGATCTCTTTTTACCACTTGGATCAACTAGTCAATAACTTTATATTTCATTATCAATTTTTATATGAAATTCTGTCTGGGCAAAAGCTGGTGTGGTGTCTGCCGTCCCCGCTCCCCAATACACCTGTGTGTGTGTGTGCAGCTTCCTCTGGGCTTCATCCTGCTCAGCGCTCACCAAACCAAGCCAGGGGGGTGATTTTACCAACCTCATTTTTACAGACAAAGGACATGTGGTTCAGAGAACTTAGTTCCTTGCCCATAATTCCAGTAACTGTGAAGGCTTGTTTTTTTCTGTTTTGCGTGTCTGTTTGGTTGGTTTTTTGAGACAGAGTCTCACTCTGTCACCCTGGGTAGAGTGCCATGGTATCACAGCTCACAGCAACCTCAAACTCCTGGGCGCAAGCCATCCTCTTGCCTCAGCTTCCTGAGTAGCTGAGACTACAGGCGCCTGCCACAACGCAAGGCTAGTTTTTTTATTTTTAATAGAACTAGGGTCTCGCTCTTTCTCAGGCTGGTCTTAAAATCCTGAGCTCAGGCAATCCACCCACCTTGGCCTCCCAAAGTGATGGAATTGATTACTGGTGTGAGCCACCACACCCAGCCAAAGGCTTGGTTTTAGCACAAGCAATCTGACTCCAAACTCTAATGTGCCTGAGCTGAGGGAAGCACATACAATAAGCCTGGACCCACTAGTGTCAGGGAAATGCCCAGTTGGTGGCTATAGGGAGATTAGTAGGATTCATAAGTACTATAGGGCCAGTATATAGTCACAAGAACTTCTAGGAAAAAGCCGTAAGGACTCCATAAGATGGAATGAGTCTTGCACCTCAGGAAATGTCCACATGAGGATCCTGAGTATCTGACGAGAACAATACACGTGCCAGTGAAACAGGTGATTTGGCAATTGTTAACCACAATATTAACTCCCAGTTCCCTGAATTCAGACAACCCAACTATTTTCCCCCTAGAAAAATAGTTTATATGGTTGTAAAATTTTAAAGTTTTATTATGTTATTTTTTTCTATCTTGGGCATATTAATATGGCAGAAACCACTGTTCTTGCATACTCTAAAGTGGAGTCCCTTCCCTGTACCAGGGTTTATGCCAGGCAAACAATATAAGACATAAGACATGTGTGCATGTGCGTACATATGGGAGTGTGTGCAATGTGTGTGCATGTGTGTACGTGTGGGGGGGTATGCACTGTGTGTGCATGTGTGTACATGTCAGGGGGTGTGCACTGTGTGTGCATGTGTGTACATGTGGGTGGGTGTGCACTGTGTGTATATGTGGGGGGTGTGCACTGTGTGTGCATGTGTGTACATGTCAGGG
>CAUYQV010049318.1:0-12932 GCA_963574575.1 Galagoides demidoff | reverse complement strand
CCCAGCTACTTGGGAGGCGGAGGCAGGAGACTCGCTTGAGCCCAGGAGTTGGAGGTTGCTATGAGCTGTGATGCCATGGCACTCTACCCAGGGGGATAGCTTGAGGCTCCGTCTCAAAAAAAAAAAAAAAAAAGAAATGAATGTGGAGGAACTGTGATTCCTGTGTTTGAATCGGAATTTGATACTTTTGTTTGTTTGTTTGAGACAGAGTCTTACTATGTTGTCCTCAGTAGAGTGCTGTGGTGTCACAGCTCACAGCAAACTCAAACTCTTGGGCTTAAGTGATTCTCTTGCCTCAGCCTCCCAAGTAGCTGGGACTACAGGTGCCTACCACAACGCCTGGCTACTTTTTTGGGTTGCAGTTGTCACTGTTGTTTGGCAGGCCTGGGCTGGGCTTGAACCCACCAGCCTCAGTATACATGACTGGCATCCTACTCACTGAGCTACAGGCGCAGAGCCTGAATTTGATACTCTTTTTAAATTTACTTACAAGTGTTTCAGAACAAAACTAGGAATCTAAGGTATCAGAATTCTGGAAAATTTTATTTAAAGTCCTGAGTAGGCAGATTAAAAAGGCAAACTACATTCCAAACAAAATTAATAAAATTAAATGATCAAATAATATGATACATTTCCTGAGCTTTAAGGCTAATGAAAAATTTCTATAATCTTTCAAGCAGAAAATTTGGTTTCCTACACAATAAGAAAATCAGCCTCACCTTGAACTTTTCTTATGTAACACCAACACCAGAAGACAATAAAACAAAGATCTTAAGTTATGAAGGGAAAAGTGTGAGACTCAAAAATGCAATAACCTGATGAATTGTTGATGACAGACAACAAACATATTATATTATCCCAGACAAGTAAGGACTAAGACTATGTACCATGGTAGAGAAAAAGTAACCTAAATTTAGAATGAGCAGTACATGATCTAAAAAAATTTGGTTGGAAATACAAAAATCAATTGAACACACTAATTTATTCAAAATAATTGTTACAAATGCAGTTACAAAATCAAAGCATGTAGGAAAAATAATTCTAAAATAAGTTTATAAAACTTATAAAATTATAAAATATAATAAGTATAATTTGGACTCCTAGATCATAGCAACAAATTGGGAAATGGCTACCTGGATGTGGGAGGGAGAGAGAAACCTGTGACTACGGACCTGGTTCTTTCCCACTCCTAAGATGAAATCTAAGGCACGTTCCATGACTTTTCTTATCTTCTTCAGGTAATAATTAATGTCACAAGTAAATATCACAAAACTATTTTTTCAAAAATAATTCCCTTGGCTCAGCGCCTGTGGCTCAGTCGGCTAAGGCGCCAGCCACGTACACCTAAGGTGGCGGGTTCAAATCCCCAGCCTGGGCCCACCAAACAATGATGGCTGCAACCAAAAAAAAAAAAAAGGAAAAAAGAAAAATGTATTCTGACCCTACGTTGAAAAAATTTACAAGTATCAGTTTTTGTCAAGGAGGAAAGAGTCAAACAGGGAGGCCTCTAGCACCAGTTAGACACTGAGGCTATAAATAAAAAGAAGCTGAGAAAGGAAGGACTGAGGGCCTAGAGTTATCCTGGAGTTCTACTCTCCTTGAAGGAGCCTGAAATAAGACTCATTCTTCAAGGACTGAAAGATCTTGAAAAGCCCTTACCATGAGGAGATTGGAGGCCAACTCAGGAACTGGGACCTAGCAAATGCTACCTCCTATGCTATCCCAGGTTTTGGCCTCAAACACTTCTAAATCACTTCCTCTCTCTGTCCTTCTTCTCTAGAAGGAAAGGGACTAGGAAATGTGACCTGAGTGTACACCACCCAAGGGTCTCCCCAAATATTCTTCCCCCAGGAGTCTCTCTTCTCTGTACTAGCTCTCTTTCCCAGGAAAATGCCTGGACTTTTTGGTCCGTCTGGTGTGAAATTTCCTGGACCTTTTGGTCCATCTGGAATGAAAATTCCTGGACCTTCTGGTCCCTGAAACTTTGAATCCTACCTCCCCAATTACATAAATCTGGCATTTATCTAACTACAACAGTTAGAAAAAAAATTAATAACACAGAACAATCCAGCTGTGGTGGCTCATAATCCTAGCACAATGGGAGGCCCAGGCAGGAGGACTGTTTGAGGTCAGGAGCTTAAGACTAGTCTGAGCAAGAGCAAGACCCCATCTCTACAGAAATAGAACAATCAGCCAGGTGTGGCGATGTGAACCTCTACTCCCAGCTACTAAGGAGGCTGGGGCAGGAGGATTGTTTGAGCCCAGAAATTTGAGGTTGCAGTGAGCTATGATGACATCACTGTACTGTAGCCTAGGCAAGAGAGCAAGACTCTGTCCCAAACAAATAAAAAATAAAAGGAAATAAATCCTGTAGACATAAGCAAAAATTCAACAAGAGCTGCTTGGTTTTTGTTTCTTGGAAAATAATATGGGGGTGGGGGGAGTGACCTAGGCCTCTGGATCAGTTGGAAGATGCTTAGTTATTGTCTTTTCTTATTTGAGCATCCAGATCAAAAAAGTACAATTAAATAGCCAGCACTGCAATGCCCACCTCCTTCCTTAACAATCTCTAGTCTTATCAGTCACCTACCCTAAGTCCCTGCGGGCTCTAGCTCATGGTTCTGAGAAGCCCTTGGAGGACTGAGAAGCTTTGCTCTACCACCAACCCCAGTTTTGGGAAGTGGTCAACTCTTCTGGAGAGGTCTGTACAGGGCCTGTTCCCAGGCTACAGCACTTGCTGTCTGAAAGCTGGAATTGACATTCTTCTGTGGGTTGCATTGGCTTAGACCCCCATCCTCCTGGGCACTTCATATACTACCCATGAGCCAGGCTTCTGGCCTCCCAGACACCAGTGCTGGGAGGCTCCATCCTCTGCCTGGGAAGTGTCAGCTCTGGCAAGTGGCGAAAGTGAGATAAAACTAAAAAGACAGGTCTAGGAGGAAAGAAAAAAGTCATATGCCTTTTTGCTCCAAGATGGTAAGTGAATAGAGCTTTTGAAGAGGCAGAAGAGGGCTTTATAAAAAATGCCCTCCTGCTGAAGAGCCATCTCTGCAGAAAAGAAGGGTTTCTGCCAGATGTCTTCCAGAGTTCTTTGTCCTTCCTGCTTTCTCCAAATGCAGATTCTTCCTCGTTTCCAGTCTTGATCAAGAAGTTATCTGTTGATTTCCACTCTCCTTAGATACTCGTGGAATGAAAATGGTGAGTGAATGGTCAGAAAAGGGATGTTGAGAAAACAGGACATGCATCAGGTGCTGAGGGCACAACTTTGCTCCCACCCATTGGCCTGGTCCCTAAGTGTTTGAGTTCCACACTGCCTGGTGCTCCAAAATAGATGGGGAAGGGAATGGCAGGGATCTCTCCAGGTGAGCCCCACTGCACGGAGCTGGTCAGAAAAGCTCTGGAAATGTGGCTTTCATAACATTGCCAGGAGAAAGGAAGTTCTGATCAGGAAGGCTCAGGTTGCCCACGTCTCTCTCCATGAGCTAAATGTGCCTGTGCTCCAAGCCCCAGACCTGTCTTTGAGGAAATAAACCCACCGCTCCCCAGTCTGGGTTTGGGCTATAGGTGGCCACCAGGCACACGAGAAGGGGAGGTACCTGCGACGCGGTCGGGTCACCAGCAGGCGGCGCGTCAGTCCCGAGTAGTGAGGAGCAGTCAGCGAGGTCCTGCAGGTCTATGGTGGTGAGGGCTGCGCGGGGAGACCAGGAGACACGCGCCGGGCGGACCCTGAACCTCTCTGCCAGGCTGGCAGCTGGAACCCCGGCTGGGACGTCAGAGCCCGGGAGAGAGAAACTCCTCCGAGCCGCAGGAGCCGCATCCACCCGGTGCGGGAAACCCAAAGGGTCGCGCGGGTGCCACGGGGCTCACCTGGCAGCGCAGCAGGCTCTGGGTCCGGGGGATCCTCGTACACCGACACTGGGATGCAGCCAGTGTATCCGGGAAAGAAGTTTTGAGGAGGAGCAAACTAGCGGGCACAGAAACCGGGACCGCCGATCAGCCCTCGGGGTACGAAGCACACAGACTCCGCCCGGCCCCAGTCTGCGGTCCCACCTTCCTCTCCATCTTCCCGGGCTTGCCGAGTGACCGGCCGGGCACCCCCAGCATCCTGTTGGGGCAGATGCTGTCGAAGGCTCGGCGTCCGGCCGCGCCTCCTCCGCACGCCTGCATCCTGCCCACCGGTGTCCACTGCTCCGAAGCCGCGGCCGGCTGCGATGCAGACGCACACCCTTCGCTCTGCCTGCCGCCTGTGGGCTCAGAAGCCCGCGGGAGGTAGGGGCAGGCGCGTGGCCGGGGAGGAGCCGAGGGGCGGGTGAGGAGGCGCGCAGGGCGGGTGGGGAGGAGGGTGGACCGCCGCGCTGGACCCGAGGCTCGCGCCTGAGCGCAGGGGGCGGCGCCTTCAGCTCCGGACAATCTGCGCGCGGGCGGAGGCGTTAAACCCAACCTGGCAACCGGGCTTCCCCCGGGAGCAGCGAGCGCCCTTTCGCCTGGCGTTGGCGCCGTCGCCTCGCGGCCGCGCCAGGAGCAAAAAGAAAAAGAAAGGAGGGGCAGGCGAGCGCCAGCCGTCCCACGCGCTGGGTTCTGTCTTCCCGCTCACCCACAGCGGGAATGGAAACGTTAACGAGTCTTATTTCCTTTTTTTCCCACTCCAGCCACAAGGCACGAAATAAAGGTAGAGTGACACTTGCCAAAGCTAGGCTCATTTGCTGTGCCCTACAGGATTTTGTGGGGACTCTCCGATTACAGAAGCCCCTTCCCCTAAACCTGGGCAACATTCTCGGTCTTTACTTTTTTCTTTCCTGGCCTTATGCTAAGAGCCCCGCCCTGCGCCCCCAACCCCTCGTTTGTTTTTTTTTTTTTCCCCGTGCAGTGGCCTGTGAGCACAACTTTAAAAGAGTAGACGAAGAAAAAGTGACTCAAGAAACCCTCCTCCAGTTTCTGAAAACCCAAACGCGGACGAATCCTCTAATACCCTGTCCTGTCTCTCCTCATGACCCTGGTTGCTGCTCTTTTTACATTTGTCCTCCTTGCTGTGCCACAGAGGGAGACCAGGAGACATTGCCCTTCCCAAGCCTGAGCCCTCTCCCAAGAAGGCGCATCTCCCAGCAAGGGCGTCCTTGGGTTTGGACCCTCTCTCAGGACTACTCATATTCGCCCAATTTCTATAACCGTCTGAAATTGGAATCTTTCTGTACCTTATTTGGCACCTGGCTTTTCCCTTATACCTAGCAGTAGTGAAAGATCTTTGAAAGTGTCACTATCCCTTTTATTTTCATCCATTTTCTGGAGTAAGAAACAAGATTCCCCTAACAGTGGTGGAGGGTAACACAATGGTAGGCTGGAATCCTCTTAGAGATCCGCTGACTCATGTGTAGATGCAGGAACTGTGCTGGGGCAGGTCAACCAGGTAAGCTGTGTGGTTTAGTGAATGGTGAGCTTTGGCTTTAAGGTCGGAGTGCCCATGGATCAGTTCTGTAAGCCCCATGTGTTTAGGGAAGGTTGTAACACTGACCTCTATAGAGGTGCTGTGAGATTATTTATGTAAAGTGACTGGTGCTTGGTATGGGTAAATTAATGCTTTTGTTTTAGGTAACCTTTTCAGCTATACTTACAACTATACTACAGCTTCCCACAGCTGTTCCTGGCTCTATCTCCTGGTTCCTGAGTAGTTCAGCCACTGGCCAGTCTATTTCTACCCCATCCTTACCCACTTTCCAGTCTGTAAAATGAGTAGGGGAGTTCTTAGCTGAGTTTTGAGGAGGTCTCTACACATGGAGACAAGATTATCTAGGATAAGCCCATTTTCCAAATAATCATGGAGTCTCAAGTTAGGGACTCCATGAAATATGGGCATTGTATAATAGATTCTCTGTAACAATGGGGACTGGAATAGCATGGTTCCATGACTCACAGTCTGGATGATTCCAGAACCAGTCACCCATAGCAATTATGGCTGAATGATGGAGTAAATACTGGAGAAGACAATTCCTCCCAAAGTCTGTAGATGGACCAGATCCCATCCTCTTACAAACAGGCTGAGGTCCCCAAATAATCTGAAACGTGGGACAGCTGATGTAATCTTCCTTCCCCCCTCCCTTTTTTTTTGACACCAAAAAATAACTTTTCCCCAAATAACTTGGAGAACATTTCTTCCTAAGCCAAGGAAAAGTTCCTAGAGAGCTTAGCATATCAACACATCAGAAGGGTCTAAGGGGCCCAGAGGAAGTCACCTCCTGACTCTGGAGAGCACTTAAAGATACATTGGGAAGAAACACAGAGAAGTTTCTCTAAATTTGCTTTGAGTTTTTTTATTTGTGTTGGTCATATTATTTTGATTTATTCTAAATGCAGTGGAATGTGACAGATTTTCCTTTAAACTTTTTCAATCATACAGAAAATTTGAAAACACGTACAATGAACCATATGTTCACTCCCAGTTAACATTTCCCCATATTTGTTTTCTCTTTCTTTGCTCCAAGTTTTTCCGTAGACTCTTTCTCCTCCCATCATTGTGCAGGCTGTCATTAGCAGCCTTTTCTTGGGGACTTCCCATGTGCCAGGACCTGTGATGGGGGATTTGTCTGGAGCATATCATTAGAGCCATACCTCAACCATGTTAAAATATGTACTATTATTTTTACAGTGGAGACAAAAGCATAGATATCCAAAGCCCACTAATCTCTGCTTTAGTCTACCTCATGCAACACTTAAGTTTAAGTTTCTGGTATCAATTGTAGAGCTCAGAGAGATAAGAAATTTACTGGAGGTGAGAGCTGAGATTCAGGACCTGCAGTGGATTTATGATAGGGAGCCTGAAAGTACTGTGATAGCTATGAAGTCAAAGAACTCCAGCAAGCCTCTATCTCATTTTCAACAGTTTTCTCATCTGTAAAACAGGTCATGTAATATATCTGGAGGTAAGGGTGTGCTGGCTGTCCATATATATTCTCTACAGTCCCCACTGAAGAGCACTGAGTAACTTGTCCAGCACTCACATCAGGCAGAGGGATTTTTGAGAATTGTAGAGAACTATTAATGGGAGAAGTTTAGCAGTGTGACTAAGAGTGATTCTAGACTCCTATCCCTTGCCTTCAAATACTAGCTGTTGCCTGTTAGCATCTCTGTGCCCCAGTGTCCTTTTCTGAAAAATGGGATAATAGACTCTGCTTATAGAATTGTTAGAAGGCCAGCCAGATGCAGTGGCTCATGCCTTTAATCCTAGCACTTTGGGAGGCCAAGGTGGGTAGTTTGCCTGAACTCACAGGTTCAAGACCAGCCGAAGCAGAGGGAAACTGCGTCTCTAAAAATAGCCCAGCATAGTGTCAGGTGCCTGTAGTCTCAGCTACTTGGGAGGCTGAGGCAAGAGAATCGCTTGAGCCCAAGAGTTTGAGGTTGCTGTGAGCTATGATGCCATAGCACTCTACCGAGGATGAAAAGTGAGACTCTATTAAAAAAAAAAAAGTGTTAGAAGGTTGAAGTAAAGAATGCTGAACACATTACCCCCCCCCCGTACATCACAACAACATTCAATATAGCCATTGTGACTTAATGTCATTATTACCCTGGGTTTCACATGCAGCTTCAGTAACAGCTGAACCATGTGATGACAGGGTAAATAGGTTCACCTTGCAACGGCCAAGAACACACCTGCAGATCCTTCCTTCCCAAAATCAGTTGCGCACAAACTTCTTTGGTATCTGGGTTTCTCTTGCTTCCCTCCTCTAGTGCGCCTGCGTGGTCCCCAAAGCTCCTCCAGCCTTGCTAAAACTACACCGGACTTTGAAACCCTGGCCCCTCCCAAGTTCATCAACTTGTGAATTCTATCCTGCCTCCCATTCCAGCCAGTCCTCTGGACCCCTGGTGATACTGCAGTCTCCAAATCCTGACACAAAGGACCCAAAGCTGCGAATGACCCTGCCTCGCCTTAACTCTGGAACCAGTATCCGGGACCTAGCCTGCGCAGAGATAGCAACTACAGAGTGGATTTGGAGGGAGTTAGATCCCTTGAACGTTGCCAAATCGCCCCTATTCCTGAGCTGACTTCACCTCCTCTCTCCTCACAGATGCGTGCGATAGCAACAGACAAATCACGACTAAATCTGTTTATTGGGGAAAAGATTCGGCTCCCTGGTGTGTTCTCAAACTACTAGATGCTACTGTCGCACACTGTCTGCAACCTGCAACTGACAAAGCAGGAACCCTGAACGCTTCTCTGTGGAGCACTCCTACTACACTCTTCTAAAACAATGGGAGAGGGCCCGCAGCCCAGCCTGGGACCAAAAGGAGAGGAGACCAAGGGTCTGTTTTATTTCAAGCTGGGGGACAGGCTGCACTTCTCACAGATCCGGAGGGGCAGAATGTGAACCAGGGAGGTACTGTTTATGGCCACCAACAGCTGCAGCTTGCCCAAGCAGTCCTGAAGTGCCGCCTCCGGGTGCTCTCCCAGGCGCAGGTCCACCGGGCGCCGGAGCCGCAGCATGCGATCCGCCAGCGCCAGGCAGCAGATGGCCAGTAGGGAAGGGGCGTAGTTGGCGAAAGCGTAGTCGGCCAGACTTAGCTCCGCCACCCCTTGCGCCAAGGCTTGGGCTTCCAGGGCTTCAGAGACTTCAACCTGCCCCGCCTCCACGCGAGCGTGCGTGAAATGCTCTAGAAAGAAGCTGATTGTGGGCGCGCCCAGGCTGAAGTGCAGCTTGTGCAGCACGATGCACTCGAGGTTGCAGAGCTGCTGCCGGGAGAAGGCGCCGCAGCACAGGGCCAGGAGCTGCTTCACGCGCGGCGGGTGTACCTCCACCTGCAACACAGCGCGCGCTCAGCCCCCGCCTCGCGGCTTCCAGGAGGAAGCCCGCCCCCACCCCACCCCCGACCCCCAGCCGCCTGGATTCCTGAGACAATCTCCCCACCCCTTCCAGAGAACCGCCAAGACTTCACCTCTCCACGGCTCCCTCTTTAAGTCAGCTGGGGCGGACTTCAGCACTGTCCCTCTAACTACTGTCCAAAAAAAGGTTCGGGAAACTTTGAAGGCTCGGGAGACTAGAATGCAGGTGCCACAGAAAGCTGTTGGGGACTGACTACAGCTATTTCTTTAGTGCCTGAGTGACAGGACTGTTAGTTATGGAGAATTGTGACGTTAACGCTAGGGCTCTGTATTTGCAAACATCCGCCAAAATGAGTTCAGGGAATTCAGGACTGAATCGCCTGCTATGCAAAGCCTGGCAGACTGAGGGTGGCCGGGAGTTTGAGCTCCTCCCCACCCCCCTTGCTGGGTGGAGGTACCTGTTTGCAAGCAATGAGGAGGGAGGTGACCCCCAGCAGCTGGAAGCAGTCTGCAGCCACCGGCGTGGTGGCGAGGAAGCGGTCCAGAGTGTTCACGGTCAGGCACAGCGACTCAAAGGACAGGCGGAATTGGCGGTGCACGGGAATCAGCCAGCTGAGCAGTTTACAGCGGGATTCCGCAGTTACCTGCAGCGAGGGAGGAGGGGGCGCGCCAGCTGAGCCCCGAGCGGAGAGGGCCTGCGTAAGGGAAGGGCCGAGAAGACCCTGCTTCCCTGGAGGGGGGCAGGAAGGAGAGGGGGAAAGCTGTAAATGCACTGGAAACTGGGGAAGACGCGGGCAGCACTGACAGGCACCGCCGAGCGTGTCGCACAAATTACCTCCTGTAATCCTCCCAGCAATCCAATGGAAGGGGAGGAGGCCCATTTTGCAAATGAAGACACAAACTCAAGAATTGTTGAGTAGCTGACGCGAGGTGGGTAGGAATCTGGAGTCGGACCTAGGAAACTACTGCTCTATCATGTCCCGCTAACCAGCTTGGAGACTTGGGGCAAGTCCTTTAGGCCGTCTGTGCCCCCCCCCCACTTTTCTGCATCTGTAAAATGAGCCCTCCAACACCCCTTTTTGCCCCAACTGGGGCGGAACTGGGCCGGCGCGGGTCAGGGCGCCGCGAAGGGCTATGAGAACCTGGGAGAGGAAGAAGAGTGACGGCGGGGAGACTCTACCAGCGCCTCACTTGTGGCTGCCGCACCAGCGACTCCCGCGGGTGGAAGTGGCACTCCTGAGCCTTGCGGAAGGCGTAGCAACTCTGGCCGTAGTCGCGGAAGTTCTGTAGATCTAGCTGCACTAGGGCAGGGCTGGGCTGGGGGCTGCAGCCCCGCGCGGCCGACGCCGTGGGGCTTTCTGCGATGTCGGAGCTGGAGCTGGGGGATTCGAATAGGTCACAAACGCCGGAATCTCCGGGGAGCCAGCAAGAGTTCAGGGGCTGCAACGGCTGCTTCCTTCGGAGGCGCGGGCGCCTACTCTTCTTCACCGGGGCGCGGAGGTTTTGGTCATTGTCCCGCCTCCCCACCCGGGTGGCAGGGCTAGCTAGGCTGGTGGGACAGGGGGCGACCATGATGCAGCCGGTGGCCGCTCTACTGCCAAATCCCCAGCTGCAGCGGGCTGCAAACGCAGGCACGAAATATGAAAGAGACTGGGCTGGACTGCAGACGCGTCCCTAAGTACCCGATCGGCTCCTTTCCTCTACCACACCCCCGGCCGCTCACTGGCTGAGCCCAGAGAGGCACGCGAGAGCCCGCTTTGGGGGCTGGAGAACTGGGTCCCCCCCGCCCCCTCAGCGCCAACAGCACATAGCCCCCGCCTTCCACCAGCGGAAGGAGCGCTGCAGCAGTGCCCGCCTTCCGCCGCCCGCGTCCTGCGTTACCCAGGCAACCGGAGCCCGGGTAGCTGCGGGACCTAGGCGCGCGCAGTGGGTGGGATGGAAAGGCGGTGGTGCAGCCAGGTGCGCGACCTGCCAGCCCCGGGGCTCCGCTGTGCGGGAAAAAGATTCTCCCAGGGGGCATCTCCTGGTCCTTAACCAGATGGTCTTATGGGAGCACCTTCCATGCCGGCTCTGATCAAGGTCGGTAATTTTGTAAAGGCTCGCTTCCGAGCTCCAAACCCAGGTTGGGCTAGAATTTGTCGGCATAGTAGAAATTTTCTTCGGTGACAGAAAACAAACCGTAGTGTTAGTTCAATTGCGTTTGTGGGTTTTGTTTGTCAGTATCCCAGCAGCCAGTGAACTTTATTCCGCGGGTCTCCGGAGCAGTCTCCGCAGCTTCCTTTGCGCCTCTGTGTAGGTAGGCGCTAGTCCAACCGGCCGGGCGTTCGTGCTCAAAACAAAACAAACTGCCTGATGAACCTCAATCAGCAACTCTGCCATCCTGTAAAGACTTTCTCCTACTCTTTCCACCCCACGCCAAGTTAAGCTGAGGCTGTACTAGAGGCTTAATTCTGAGGGGGTCGTATTTCTAGTTGTATCGAATTGTTCACAGCCTGTTCTTTTTTAGGTCATTAGCTTCTGGCCTCTACCCGGGCAGCCCAATCCTTTCTTGATTAATCCCTACTTCTCATTTCTGTTCCTTTCTCTTTCCTTAAGCTCAGGAAAGCAGAGCTGGAATGAGGAGGCCCCGGCAGACCGGCAGTTTCCTGAAGGCGCCTCTAGGTTAGTCCATCTCCTGTTCTTGGAGAAGCTGGAGTTCTTCTTTGGCCTGAGTGGATCTTTCTAACCCTTGAGGAGAAGGGGCTCTACAAGCACAAACAGTCCTAATCTATCTACAAGCATTTCCTAGTGGGAGAAAGTCTAGGTACCCTCAGCCTGATAAGCTCTCCAGAGATTCTCAGAGAGGGGAAGTCACTAGGTGCCAAACCAAGAGCAGGTTACACCATCCTTCCTTCATTCCAAAAGAAAGCTGAAACATGTAATTGGCATGCATATTTCTGTTCCAAAAAATTCATTACAGGCCTGGCTCAGTGGCTCACACCAGTAATTCTAGCACTGTGGGAGGCAGAGGCAGGTGGATTGCTTGAGCTCACAGGTTGGAGGCCAGCCTGAGCTAGAGCAAGACTCTGTCTCTAAAAATAGCCCAGTGTTAGGGCCCATGTCTGCAGTCCCACCTACTCAGGAGGCTTTGGCAAGAGAATCAATTGCTTGAGCCTAAGAGTTTGAGGTTGCTGTGAGCTATGATGCCATGACATTCTATTGAGGGTTACAAAGTGAGACTCTGTCTCAAAAAAAAAAAAATTTCAGTAGAGGGTGGCGTCTCCTAGAAATACAGGTCAAAGAAAAGTAATGCGTTTTGGCTTCTGGCCTGGGTTACCCCTATTTCTCTGTAATCCTGAGCAAGCTCTTTGTTTTCCTTGCCTAAATGGTGTTAGCTGTAATATGCGAGATGCACTAAGAATCACTTGGGAGGGGTACCAGGCCTCCCTCTCTCTTCTTTCAGCTATTGCTGGGGAACATTATGGGAGGAGATATCAGACTTCTTCCTCGAGAAGCTTTCTGGGTGAGAGGAAGAACCCAGGAAGTCTGATTCTTTATATTGGCCCACATGGCCAGTGTGGCATGAAGTGAGAAAGACATGAAGTCAAGTCATCGGGGTCAAAATTGTCACTGGTCTTTATTGGTTATCTTAGGCAAGAAGGCATTCACATTCTTTGAATCTCCCATTTCCTCTTCTGCTAAATGTGGATATTATTACTTGCCTTGGGGAGGGTGTCAAGTGAAATAGGTGTTAAAAAGCAAAGCTCCCTTTGAATG
Organism: Galagoides demidoff; assembly: GCA_963574575.1. Classification (NCBI taxonomy): domain Eukaryota; kingdom Metazoa; phylum Chordata; class Mammalia; order Primates; family Galagidae; genus Galagoides; species Galagoides demidoff. Next base: position 364 of record CAUYQV010049318.1, on the reverse strand, counting down.
CAAAATAGAAAGGGTTATCTTAAAGTTGTTATTGGGGAGTCACAATATTATCACACCAGAGGTATTCTGCAAAGCAGTGTTTTCTTTTTAAGACAGAGTCTCGGCTCAGCACCTGTGGCTCAAGTGGCTAAGGCACCGGCACATACAACTAAGGTGGCGGGTTCGAATCCAGCCCAGGCCTGCCAAACAACAATGACGGCTGCAACCAAAAAATAGCCGAGCATTGTGGCAGGCGCCTGTGGTCCCAGCTACTTGGGAGGTGGAGGCAGGAGACTCGCTTGAGCCCAGGAGTTGGAGGTTGCTATGAGCTGTGATGCCATGGCACTCTACCCAGGGGGACAGCTTGAGGCTCTGTCTCAAAAAA
>CAUYQV010049316.1:0-13813 GCA_963574575.1 Galagoides demidoff | reverse complement strand
AGGGTTCACTTCTGTGGTTCATCTTACAAGGGTACAAGTGAATCTTTCTATGAGTAGAATATGAACATTTTAACACAATAACTAAGAAAGTTACATGAAGGCTATGTTAACCAGTTTGATGGAAGTGTCTCAGATTGCGTGTGGAAACACCACACTGTACCCCAGAAGTGCATTAATGTACACAGTTACCATTCAATAAAAAAAAAAAACAAAGTATCAAAAAGCTCTAAATAACAATAAATAAGCAATCTCAGTAACAAATAAATGAAAGAACAACAACATAAAAGAAAATGCTAACAAGAAGAAAAAAAGCAAAATTTAAAAACTAATTTTATATATACCTATATACATAAATGGATGTGTGTGTGTGTATACATATAGCAGAAGGGTCTGACTTTTGTAGGAATATATTTGTATTGCAATATATTGCCAGGACCACAGATGGTGCTATAGTTTTAAGGGATGGAGAAACCACTGATAACTTCTCTATAGAGCCCAGGCATATACCAGATCCCCAACTTAATTGTCCACAGTGATCACCTGATTATTTCCTCAGCATTCTGGTTCCCCCTGGCTGGTAACTCAGATCTCTCCTGAATCCTTCTCTCACCTTGTCCCTAACAGTTCTCTTGGGGTGTTAGACACCCTGAGCCTGTCACAACTGGAGGACTGATCCTAGCAGGCAGAACTAAAATGTCTATGTTCCTATGGGGGGAGTCAACCTCATGACCTTCTCACAACCTTGCCATAATGGCCAACCCCTTGCTGCCAGGACCTTCTCAGACTGGCTGTCTGTACCACTGCCAAACCAGTGGTAAATCCACTCCAGCCAGCCCTCAAATCTGGCTTCTATATGCTGTTTGGGTTTGCCCACTCTTCCAGGCAATCCACTCAATACACTTCCCCTGAAAACCAAAAGCTGCAGAAACGCTTCCTCAAGTCTGGTACCTCAGTGGCTTCCAGCAGCAATGGCAGCCACCTGGGGCTCCCAAAGGCAGCCTGTGCAAGATTTGCCTAGTGTGTCAGATTTCCATCCCACTGCTCCAGTTCAGATACAGCAACCAGCACCCAACCGCCTCGCAGTGCACCCTGAGCCACAGCCACAGGCAAAATCACCTCTCCAAATAACATCCTACTAACTCTAGTTTCTCAGTTGCTCTAGAAGAGCTCAGCCTGATGGTCTTCCTGGTTCGCCATCTTGCTCCACCTCTGTGAACAAATTTTCAACTCCTCAAGGGAAACCAGAAATCTACATATCTGTATAAAATAATGCTAGCTTTAAGTACTGACAACCTACTCACAGAAAAAGGAAAATTGTTGAATGGTTTCAAGCAGAAAAGTAATAGGATCAAATTTTCATTTTAAAAAGATTACTTGGGCATCCATCAGAAGGACTGACTATGAAGGTACCCTACTAGTCGCACCCAGCCTGCTGCAATTGAACTCAAGAAGCTTGATTCAGTGATGAAGTTAGAAAAAACGTAATTCAAAATAGAAATATTTAGGCTGTAGAAGGATTAGACTTGTAAAGTGAATAAAGTAGGGATGGTAAATGAGAGAAAGATAGAAGTCGAGGAGTTTTTCTGTCTGAAATTGCATGGTGTTCAATAGATACACTGAGTTCACTCTTATAATATGTCAATTATGAAATATCCAATACATAATGAGCAATTCCATTAAAAATAAAATTATAAAAATCATGGAACAACTTTGAAAGTTGACCATGCATTGATATCAAGTGAAAAAATGACTATAAATGTATATCTATTCCTTGATTATAAAAATTTCCAATTATATACAAATTATATAGGCATACAAAGGTTACATATAATTTTCAACAAGGAAAAAGGTTTGATATATTAAATGACAGCAATTAGGTGTTTGATTCTTTTCATGTATTTTAATATGACCTTGTAAAAATTGTTTTGCAATGAAAATAATAGAAAGATAGCAAATAGTTTCCTTGACAGTTAAGAGAAGGTTGCCATAAACTAAAAAATTTAGGGAACATTTGCTGGAAGAGGTGAAGCTTGAACAAGGCCCTGAAGGAGTAGAAAGCAATTATTGTCTAAAGATGAATGTTTCCCTTGCCTCTACATGAAAAACTGTAACTACTCCCAAGGACAAAAAACACAATTCTACTATTTTAAAGCAAAACCATTTGTTATCTTGAAACTAATCTGATTTGCATCTAGAAATCCACTCTGAATTTTCAACAGATAAATCTATATTTTTTGCTTGAAATAGTAGCTTGATGACATGATATTTTCAGGGATCTAGAAATCAGAAAACCTGGATCTAGCATAGATTTAGTCATCAATTAGCTGTTGCCTCTATTAAGTCATTGTTTCTCTCCAACCTTTCACTTCTCTTTTGTAAAATGGGGCAACTAAATTTGTTAATTTCTTACATTTCTATGCAATAATAAAATATTTTTCTCTGCTAGAAGTATAGTACTCAGGTTCTTCACAGAAATCTCAAGGCTTATAAAATTATTGACACACCATATTTTGTGTTTTCATTTTATTGTTGATTAAAGGAATGCATTTTTAAGATCATCCATGCCTTTCTAACAAATGAGTTTGTCACTCGGAAGCAGCCAACCTTAAAGAACAGTGGAAGGATCTGTTAAAGGCTCAGCTAAGGTGCCAGCTCAGGAACAACACATTGAGAATTAAGACCCTAACTTCTAGGATTTAGTATATTCATGAACTAGTATTTGTCATGTGGTTCTGCTAGGATCTAAATCAGTGGTTCTCAATCTGTGAGTCACGACCATAGGAACTGTATTAAAGGGCCACGGCATTGGAAAGGTTGAGAACCACTGATCTAAAGTTTGTGTCCCCCCCCAAATTCACATGTTGAAATCCTAATTCCCAGGGTAGGGTAGGTCTTCAAAGACAATTAGGTCACGAGGATGGAGTCCTCGTTACTAATATTAGTGTCCTTATAAAAAAACAAAAAACACACTTGTCATCCTTTCCACCTTGTGAAGACACAGAAAAAAGGTTTCGTAAACAAGGAAGCAGGCTCTAATCAGACGCTGAACCTTCTGACTCCTTGATCTTGGATTTCCCAGCCTCCAGAATGGCGAGGAGTAAATTTCTGTTATTTACAAGCCACCTAGTCTATAGAACTTTGCTGTAACAGCCCAAATGAACTAAGACAGGTACTGTGTCTCCAATAATTGAATACTAAGCTCCAAGAACAAAAAGGTAAAAGTAGAAGTGTCCACTTTCATTATGCTCAGTAACTACTTGTGGTGTTCATTCTTTTTGTCCCACAACTATAGGCTCTGCTGAGTTATCAGTCCTGATTTCCAGAGGGGAGTTGCTTTTGCTAGGAACACAGTGGTGGTTCTACCAACAAGAAGCCATATCTACTAGTTGACTAATTTAAAGTCTTTATGATAATGGCAGTCAAAGAAGGGAGCTACTGTACTGGCTCCAATAATCAACTTGATTATTATGAGAAGTTATAATTGCATCTGTACAATGTGGACAGGCTGGAACATGTCTATGAATACAGGAGAGTCACTAACATAACTCTTAGTATCTTCACGCCAATAATAAATGTCATTGACCAATTGTAAGAACTACAACCCAGTAACAGCAGGGCAATAAAGGGCTTAGAATCCTCAGATGAAGGTCTGCTTCACCCCAAAGGCAAATACAGCAATGGAAGTACTGAAAGAAGTGAGGGAAACCTGTAATGGATGAAGAAAAGCTGTTCAAGTCATCAATTAGCCTCAGGACCAACTGTAGCAGCAAGGACTATAGCTGCTTTTCACAAACATCCCTGCCTTTGTTCCTCTAGGAAAATGCAATTTGAAGGGGACTCTGTGACTCTTATTTTATTTTGTTTGCTATTGTTATAAGCAAATACCACAGACTAGCTAATTTATAAATAATAGAAGTTTATTTGATTCACAGTTCTGGAAGCTGGGAAGTCCAAGATTAAGGGACTACAACTGGTAAGTACCTCCTTGTTACATCATAACCTGGCAGAAAACGTCATATGCTGAGGAAGTCATGTACAAGACAGAAAGAGAAAAAAGAGGTTCAACTCCCATAGTAAATAGCCCACTCCTCACAGAAAATAACCCACTCCTTCAATAATGGCATTAGTCCATTCTTCAGGTTGAAGCCCCCTTAACCTAATCATCCCTTGAGGTTGTACCACTTCATGCTGTCACAGTAGCAATTAAATGTCAACATGACTTTTGAAGAGGACTTCAAACCAAAGTTCATATGGTTGAACTTACATCTCCATTTCCAATAGAGGTTATATTCTCATTCTTTCTTTATTTATGTCTTTATTTTTTGTAGAGACAGAATCTCACTATATTGCCCAGGCTGCTCTCAAACTCTTGGCCTCAAGCTATGTTTTCGCCTCGGCCTCTGAAAGTGCTGGGATTACAGGCATGAGCCATAACACCTGACCATGTACTATCCTCATTCTAACAACAAAAAAAATGTCCTTCTCATGCTTTAATTTGTGAACTACATATAATTAGAGAGCACAAATAGATCTGAGTGTTGCAAAGAGCAGACTATATAACATACATCTTTACAAATTTTCTTTTCTTTTTTTTTTCCTCTGACATAGTCTCACTTTGTCACCCTCAATAGAATGCCATGAACTCATAGCTCACAGCAACCTCAAACTCCTAGATTCAAGTGATCCTCTTGTCTCAATCTCCTGAGAAGCTGGGACTATAGCCACCCACCACAATCCCGGATATTTTTAGACAGTGTCTCGCTCTTGCTCAGGTTAGTCTCGAACTCCTGAGCTCAAGCAATCCATCCAGCCTCCCAGAGTGCTAAAATTACAGGCATGAGCCACTGTGCCTTGGGCCCCTCTTTACAAATTTTCTGATTGTATTATCTTCACTTCCAAATAGCTTGCACCATAAATATCCTACCCAGTGTGGACTTGTGACTTTTTGCTATCTGAGGCCAACTAGCCACAACAAGTGTTTTCTGCCGCTTTCTCTCTGATTCTGATTCAGATGAAATGCACACCATAGAGCACTGGTTTTGACTTCTGAGGAGCTGCTGAAAGTATTGGGTAATACAAATAAGTAGTGTTGAGAAGTTAACTCCCCATAGGGAAAACTTTGACCCAGTAGGCAAAGATGTAAGAGAACCAGGCAGATAACTCTGCTTCCCTTTCTCCCTCCAATGGAATGTTCTAATCACAATGTGCCACAGAGTTGTCCAAGAGTGAATGAATGACCTGCTCTCTCTTTCAGATCATACGAAGTAATAGCCAGCATGTTACCTTGTATTGCTTAACATCCTTCCCTGTCTCACTTCCCTTTTCTCCCACTCTTCCTGCCCTGGATGTATAGCTCTCAAATAAAGCATTGGCCCTTAGTCCTTGCCTCACATTCTATTTTGTAAGGAATCCAAGCTAAATAACTATATTATCTGGATCCCTTTGAAGTTAAATATGATCATATAACTAAAGTCTAAGCAATGGAATATAAAGAGAAAGTCTGTATACCATTTCCAAACTTGGCACATGAAAATTTTAGCTTTGTTCAACTTTGCCCTTTTCTGCTACACACTGTCTTAAAAAAAAAAAAAATGGGCTTCTTGGAAAACTACACATGGTAAAGCTTCTACTATACTATATCTCTGACCTGAGTGGATAAGAGCTGTCTGCTGACTTGTTCACATTCCCACTACCATTAACATGAATAGATAGACTTCTATTACCATTAGATGTCGAGGTCTATCTGTCACAGCAATCAGCTTATTTACCCTAGTGAATAAGCCTATGTTTTCATTAAGCCAACAACTCTAATTAGCAAAGATCAGGGTCCTTAAAAAGCTACAATCAAAGTCATATTTTCCCTTTTTTCCCCTGATTACCTAGAACTATATTTTATTTACAAGTTTGGATAAATTAAGTAAAGCAACAAAGTCTTTATATGTTTTTCACAATTCGCTGGTAATAAAGCTTCTTTAAAAGCCACTCCCACCTACTTAGCCTCCAATCACCCTCCACTCAGCCCCCCCAAAAGTCCAAAGTATCTGAACTGGCAGCTATTCATTATTGTGAACATTTTTATGTTGGTTTTACTAACAAAGCATACTATCTTAGGATGCAAGAGAAAGTAACTCAGATTTAACCACTGAAACTAACAGACTTCTGCACTTCGATACTCCATGTTACTCATGAATGAAAAACAATTACTCTCTAAAAATTAGAAAAGTCCCCATGGGAGGAGCACTCCATTTTTTGATATTATAGAAGATGGTGCTGTCTAATCTTAAAAACTCAGGAGGATTCTGTAATACATAACCATTTCTTTCATTTGCAATCCCTGCTCAATCTGCTCAACCTTTTATACAAACAACTCAAACATCTCCACCCAATTCATTCTCTTCTTCCCTCTTGATAACTACACAATCACTCCCTAAAGGGAAGCCTGGGATATAGTGGAAATTATAAATTCCCTACTTCCCTCTCCCAGTACTGTGCTCAGTAAGAAGAGGACAGATGCTGGGTCAGTCATGTGCTGAAAACGGATGGCGGCTGCACACCTGAAAAGCTACTAAGGAGGAACACACCTCAAACCAAAGATCAGGAAAGGAGTGAGGCAGAGTGCTGGAGGAGACTAATGTCTGTATCTTCCTGCTGGACTGGAAGAAAGAGTCCCCAGGTTTTGTTAGAGCCCAGCCTCACTCATGGAACACTTCATATGTAGGAGAAACTTTACATTATCTTTGTTTATTCATTTTCATATGGATATTTATTATTTAGAACCTATTATATGCCAGGTACAGTTACTAGGAACACACAAGATAACGAGGTACCTGTTCTTAGGGAGCTGTGGGCTAGTGTGGAAATGCCATATTGTACTTTCCACAAGTAGAAATGCCAAGGGCATTTCTGGAAATAATAAATTGTAAAAAATATTATTTTTTATCATGTCAAATATCAATTATAAAACCTCTGAAAGTAACCTTTGATGGCTTAAGATATAAATCTTAAGACCCTGATTTCTGAACTAAAAATCAGGACACAACTTCTGTATATAGTAATTCTAACCATTTACCTAGGGTTAGAAAACTCATCTCTTCCAGAGACACCCCTAGAAATAGTGTTTTAGCAGCTAAGTTCATATCCCATACCCCAATCAAGTTCACACGTAAAACTAAATAATTTTCTGATTTGTTCCTATGAGTCAAGTATTGAAACCCTATTTTCAATTGGAAAAAAAAAAGCCTCAGACACGTTAAATAGGGTTATATATTTGTTCTTTCATTTTTATGTATGTATTTATTTATTGGACATCATATTTATACCTATTTATTGGGCATACATTATAATTTTTGAACACATTTGGCATCCATTTTAATTGTGTGTATATTCGGGTTCTCCAGGGAAACAGAACCAATAATTTATAGATATAAATATATAGAGACAGAAAGAAAGATTCATTCTAAGAATTGTCTCAAAAGCTTATGGAGGCCAAGAGGTCCAATAATCTGTCATCTGCAACCTGGAGAACCAGGAAAGCCAGAGGTATGATTCAGCCAGTATCCAATAACCCTAGCACTAATGTCTAAGATATCTAAAAGCAGAAGATGATAGGTTTCCTAACTCAAACAGAACCAAATTTATTTTTCCCCTGCCTTTTTGTACTATTCAGTCCCTCAATAGATTGGATAATGTCCACCCACATATATGAGGGTTATATTCATTACTCAGTCTACTAATTCAAATTCTCATCTCTTCTAGAGACACCCCTAGAAATAGTGTTTTAGCAGCTAAGTTCATATCCCATACCCCAATCAAGTTCACACGTAAAACTAACCATCACAGTATGTACATGTTGTCCTAGGCAGAAAAGAAATACATGCCCTCCACCCAAAGCACCCAACCACCACCAAAAATAAAAACACCTGCCCTCATGAAGCTTGCCTCTTGGAAGGAAGGAAGAGGTGTAAATAAATAAAACACATGCTTAAGAGATGGTGAAGAGGAAAAATAAAGGTAAAATAAAGCAGGGGAAGAGAAAAAGACATGTCCAACTAGGGGGTGCAATTTAAGACAGGGAAGGATTGGAAGGACTGGTTGAAAAAAAAAATGACAGGTGAGTATATACCCCAGGCGGTGAGAGAGTGGGCTGTGTGGCTGGGAGGGGATTGCTCTCTCCACTGTGAGGCTATGTAAGTGCAAAGCTTCTGAGCTGGGAGCATGCTGGCCTGTTGGAGTTGTAGCAGTGTGGACAATGGTCTGGAGTAAAATAATCAAGAGGACAAGCATTAAGAAAAGAGGTCAAAAGAGGAAAGAGATGAAAGACCATGCAAAAACATTGGTGTTTACTCAGTCATTGTAAGAACTTTGGCTTTTACTCAAAGTAGAATGGAAAACGATAGGGAGAGCTGAGAATTGGAAAGATGTGACCTGACATACTTTAACAGAATCACTCTCTGCCTGTTTCATTTAGAATAGACCAGTGGAGGGGAACCTGCAGCCTCAAAGCCACATGTGCCTTTAAGGTCTTTAAGTACATCCTTTTGACTGAATCCAAATTTTACATAACAAATTCTTTAATTTTTATTAGTACAGTTTTATTTGTTTTATATTTTTATTTTTTAAAATGAACATATTTAAGATGCCAAGGATTAAAATAAGTTTCAATGAAATAATTCTCACAGATTGACTGGCACAATTAGTAAGCTATAAGGGCTAATTGACTCTTCTTGAATGTGGTCTTATTTGATTAAAGCTAAATGAATGTGGCCTTCTAACATGACAAAACTACCACCCCCCCATTCCCCCCTGAAATAGACTGTAGGGAGTTAAAATAGTGAGACCAGACCAAACACTCTTGCAACAATCCAGGTGAAAGAAAACTGTGGCTTAAGCCAGTGCAGTAGTAGTGAAGGTGCTGAGAATGGCTGCCCAGATTCTGCATAACTATAAAGGTGGACCCACAGGATTTTCTGACAGATCAGATATGGGTTACAAAAAGAAGGAAAATAGTGAGAGAGGATGCCAACATTTTTGGTCTGAAAAACAAGAAGTCTGGATTGTCAGTTAGTGCAATAGAGACAATGGTACAAAACCCTTAAACTCAGCATTTATAAGGATTATAAACTATAGGTCATGCCCAGTTCCATATAAATTATAACCTAAAGTATTATTTTCATTTTTGCTTTTCTAAATAACAGCAAGGAAAAAGCAAGCAGAAGCAAATGGTGGAAGTAGAAATAATGTTTTTAACTAGTAAGAAAAAAGGCCTTAATCAACCAATTCTGCATTCACGTATCATTATTTCCCTGGAATGTTTCCTCATTTCTACCTATCTTTTTGTCTTAGTTTGGGATTTTCCTAAAAGCAGAGCCTTCTCTAAGGTCTTAGATTCAGGGAGTTTATTTTGGAGGCAATTCTTATCCAGTAGGAGAATGGACCACAGAAATGGAATAGACAAGGAGGTAAACCAAGGCAGACATACGTGGTTGAGCTGCTGACCTCTGTGGGCAATGAGGCTGAGTCCCGTTAGTGCTCTCTGAGATACTACATACAAAGCATCCCAGAATTGTCCCAGTGATAACTCTGGAACATTTTCCACTATCTTCCACCTCTGTTCATTGAAGATTGCCATCATAGACAATAACGCCGCCACACCGATGGACTGTTTCTGCTGTGCTGAGCAGCTTTCTTGGCATCAAAGAAAACCTTAAAGGCTAAAAGCAGAGCAACATGGTAGTAGACACTTTAGGTGGGGCACTGAGGATGTCTGTGGAACTGTCCAGCTCACTTTACCTTAAAGCAGGTGGGAAGGGGGTGATGTACAGATGACCACAGATGACTGCCACACTGGATTACACAGGCTGCCCTACACCTACCCTGGGCTTTCACTCTGCTTCTCCTGTCTTCCTGCTACCCATGACACTCCCAAATACTTTACTATTTCTTCCCTAACTGAGTTGTGACCAGCAGTCAAAGTCCAGATAACATCTCACTTCCCCCCAAAAGACTTCAGACCATCCACTCTTAGGCCCTTCCACTCTTGTTAACGGCTACATTGTGAACACCCTTAACTCTAGATCTTTACCGTCAATGCCTTGTGGAGAATTAAATCTTCATATATGTGCATTACCTTGCCAAGTAGATCATAAATAGTGGAGGTCCAGAATTACCTTTATCTATTCTATGAATTTATCCTGCTCTATAAAGGTGGATTTAACCACTTCTGGTAGCAAAGAGGGGCAAAAAGAGCAACCAGGGTAGCTTGTTAACATAATTATCAGCATCTCAGGTTAGGTCAGAAAGCCAGTAAGAGAATGAACTTCCTTTATTCCCCTAACACTGGCAGGTAGAACCGACGATTCCATGTCCATAAACACTTGGCATATTTACACTGCCTAAAAGTCTCTAAAATCTCTCAAGCTAACATTTTTAAAAACGATGTGTTGACATGACAGGAAGAAGTATGGTTGAAAATAGTATTAGATTAGTTTGCAGGTTGAATGCATCTTTCTGCTAATTAAGATATCAGGTACAGCTGGACAAGGTCAGTAACCAGAAAACATCATTCTTCATAAGATGGTACTTCGCAAAGGAAAGATTCTGTAAGCACAAGGAAAATGGGTGCAGTGGATGGTTCTTCTCCCAGAAAGACAATGGCTTGGGAATAACTGGCAACAATGTATATAGCCTTATGGGGGGTAGGGGTGAGGCAACCCTGGATGGGGTGATGTCTTGGTGGTTATTTTTCAATAACCACCAAGATACATGGTGGATACATGAGTAAAATCTCTATTTTGTACATTTCAAAATTTTCATTATGAAACATTTTTTTCAAAAGAGCCACACACTGGGTCAGAAGCTTGTGTATAGCTGAGGAACCAAGCTGTGAACCTCTAACTGTAGCAGCTGCTACCGCGCCAATAAATAGAAAATTCATGAACGTTTATTGCTCATCGCCACTGAGGCATTGCTGCATGGAGTGCGAAGGTTTCCCCGCACTGGGGGAAGCCAAGTTCTGGTGTAGTAAAAATGCAATCTCAGTCCTGGTTCTCTACACAAACGTGCTCAGACCCCACTCCTGTCTCCTCCCTCCCTCAGTATTGTTGGCAGAATGTCAGGGCCCCACAGCCCCTTATTCCTCACCATACCTGCAGCTTCAGTGCCTTGGTGACCACAGCATCCATTTTCTTGCTGAGCAATTCATGTTAACCTAATCCTGCTATTTCAATACATTTCATTCCTAGCCATAAACCAGTGTATAACACTTCTAATAAGGTTAATTTCCCATTTATATTGTTCAACCTAACAATGCTTTTCATGATACCATGAATATCTCCCCTATTTAGTAAGAACTACCATCCCAGCAGCTTGTCTTTCTAAATTTATTTTCCACACACACAAAAAATGAACGCTTGCCTGCATTAGTACCTCAAACCTTTTTTTTTCCAACCAGTATTTCCTTCACCTCTCAACTCCCACAGGAGACCTAGCTCAGTGCTAGGCAGAAGGCTGACACCTGATTTTACTTATTAAGCTATTAACTAAATCCTGGGATTTAAGAGTGAAAGCTTACTTCATTCATTCATGCATCCTATAAGCAATTATTTGTATGTGCCATGTTTTAAATCTACAAAAATAAATAAATTAGGTGTTAACCTTGAAGGTAAAACTCTAGTAGGTAACATAAGAACATAAACATCTACAATAAGTTTTTTTTTAATATAGCCAAAAAGATACACATACCAAATATAGTGGCAGCATCAATGAATATATTCACTTGGATTTAGAAGGTGGAAGTATGAAGAGGGGGCTTCCAAAGTCGAGAAACACTTGACTCGTACAGGGTGGAGTAGCAGTTTACCAGGCATCTATAAAGAGCTGCAAAGATAAATTAGAAAAACTGTATTTGAAGCTAAAAATTAATAAAGAGATCAAGTTGGAAGAATAGAAAATGGAGGTTCTTAATGCTATAAAGTTTGAGATTTATTTCATGGAAAATGGAAAATCACCAAAAGCTCTAAGCAGGGCTATCCAACAATACTATTTGCATTTTATAACAATTGCCCTGCGGTAGAGTAGGGATGATTTTGAAGGTTTGGAGTGAGGCAATGGAGCAGAGCGACCAGGCATGGCAGCAGCTGCTCAAAGGAGAAAGACACAGACCTGAATAAAGGGGACTGGACTGATCCATAAATGGATTTACCAGGGACGGAAACTTTTATTCTCCCCTCTGCTCCCCCCAATTTTTTCTTCTAAGAAGTTATTCTGAAGGTTTGTTATGGAAAATCTAGGAGCAGATAACAACTAGGAAATCTATCCCAAAAATGTATCCTACTATAGTTTATTATTCATTTAGCTTTTTTCCTGTTCTCTGCCTTCCCACATGCCCTCAGCATGGCCAGGTCCCCTGTCTGTGACGATCTCCTACCAGCCATGTCCCAGCTTCTTTCTTCCTAATTTTAAGCACTCTGGGGTTTATACTGCAAAGGCTCCTACTTCAAAAATGGTTGCCCAGTGGACCAAACACATCTGCCTAAGTGGGCAAGAATGTGACCTTGACATGCAGCCATTTGGATATACCAAAGTCAAGACTGATTTTGACAAGAATAAAAGCTTTCTGGCCTGCTGCCTCTGTCTTATGGGATTTTTAGGGTTCAGAGAAAGAGCCATCATTTGTAATAAAATTTTTGAAGTGCCTATGTGAGATTGAATGCCACTTAGATAAATGAGCCATTGAATAGTGATGGTTCATATACCAGAATTACTCATTCTAAAATTTGTCCATTTCATTTGTAAATATTAGGGGAAGTTAATTTTGCCAAGTATTTTGTAAACTGTGCTGAGAAATTAAGCCCGAGGTACTAAGGTCCTGGACAAGTATCAGTAGGTATTACAAAAGTGTCAGAAGCAACAGATGTTCAATTAAGTAAGTGTTTATTGAGCACTAACATAAAGATACTCTAAGGAAGGTATTAACAATGAAGACAGTGTTCCGTTGTTCCAGAGAAACAAACCAGGCAGTTCTTTAAGACAGATAATTATAGAACTATGACTGGTATGTTATTTGGTGGTGGCCAGGCAGACTTCCTGCCATCATTGCTGTGTGGTCAACATCTGGTTTAGCCATGTTATTCTTTTGTTTTTAATGCAGCCTTGACTTCTTCTCCCCCTCCTTCTACATTTGTTCCCCAGCTTCCATGAAGTAGGAAACTGTTTCCAGTTTTCCTAATGTTGCCCTTCCCTCTGGTCAGCACCTTTTCCAAAATATTGCTAGCTCTAAAATTGCCCTTTCCTACTCTTTCTACAAATCCTACCAAACGAGACCATTAATTATGTTGTCTTCTTAGGTATTAGAGAAAAAGCAATCAAAATGTCTGATTAAACCAATTCACACTGAAGTATAGATGGTAGGAGGCTTAACTTTTATAGCAGCTTTTAAACAAACCCATTATTCCAAGTGGATCTTTGATGGGTGAAACGCTTGCAAGAGTTATCCTTGAGGTGTAGAGAGTTACACTTTTTCCTGTCTATTCATGCTGGCCAGAGCTCCCACTGTCAGTTTTTTTATTCACAGAAATTTCCTTCTGAACTAAAACCAATGAACATTTTAGTTCCCAGGTCATAAATAAAAGTCATAAATAAAGAACCTCACCAGGCTATCTTACAGGGGTACAAGTGAAACTCTCTAAGAGTAGAATCAGAATGTTTTAAAACTATAACTGAGAAAATGACATGAAGGCTATGTTGATCAGTTTGATGGAAGTATTTCAGATTGCATGTGAAAACCCCACACTGTACCCCAGAAGTGTATTAATGT
>CAUYQV010049313.1:0-29850 GCA_963574575.1 Galagoides demidoff | reverse complement strand
TCAGAGGAATCACTACCTGTGGCAGCTATAGCCTTACAAAATGTATTTTGTTTTTTTTTATAGTTTAATGTATTCCGATAGCAAACTTACAGGAACAGCACAGAAGACAGACAACATTAAAAACATGTACTTGCATGTAGGACAACTCAGAAAAGTATAGTGAATGGATGGAATCTACTGTATGATAACAATGCTGCAAACACCATTTAGTTGCCATCAATAAGAAATTTACTTGTTTTAAAAAAGTCCAAATGCTGGCATTGTCCAGAAAAATTTAACAGGTTTATTTATAATTGTTATAAAGTTGAACTGCTGAAACTTGTTCACTGAAACATTTTGACTCGCTTTAATGCTGCACATCTCCGCATTTTATATTAACAATTCACCCACAAATGAAAATGGAAAAACTGCTAATATCTGATTTCTATTTTTCCAGTCGCAATCATATGCTTAAGTATCTTTTGACCCCATGGCGGTGGGGGGGGGGGGATCTAACATTCAGAACTACCAATAACAGGAAGAAGAGAATTTTTTTTTTTTTATAATGAAATGTTTTTCCATCATAGCAGACTCTTAAGCACACTCTCCACGTATGCAGCGTGCTAGCTGGATGTCATTTGGCATAATTGTTACACATTTGGCATGGATAGCACACAGGTTGGTGTCTTCAAAAAGGCCAACCAGATAGGCCTCACTTGCCTCCTGCAAAGCACCAATAGCTGCACTCTGGAAGCACAGATCTGTCTTAAAGTCCTGAGCAATTTCTCGCACCAGACTCAGGAAAGGAAGTTTGCAAATCAGTAAGTGAACTTCTGATAACGTCTTATTTCACGGAGTGCCACAGTACCAGGCCTGGAGCGATGAGGTTTCTTCACCCTTCCACTAGAGGGCGCACTCTTGCGAGCGGCTTTTGTAGCCAGTTGCTTCCTGGGTGCTTTACAACTGGTGGATTTGCGAGCAGTCTGCTTTGTATGAGCTATGGTATAAAGACTTCCTTACTAACCCCCCTTCTTCGGCTGCTTTCGTACTAACCCTCCTTCTTTGGCTGGAGCTTGGCGAGCTAGAGGCAGCTGCTGCAAACACCGCAAAATGTATTTCTTAAATAATAAAGCTTGAGGTTCAGCGCCCGTAGGCAGCCACATACACCAGAGCTGGCGGGTTCAAACCCAGCCTGGGCCTGCCATACAACAAGGACAACTACAACCAAAACGTAGCCAGGCATTGTGGTGGGCGCCTGTAGTCCCAGCTACTTGGGAGGCTGAGGCAAGAGAATCGCTTCAGCCCAAGAGTTTGAGGTTGTTGTGAGCTGTGACACCACCACACTCTACCTAGGGCGACACAGTGACCTTCTGTCTCAAAAATAATAACAATAATAATAATTACAAGGCTTGAAAGAGAATTTACTCCTTAATCCATGGGCTGCAAAACAGATGTGTTAGGAGGCATGAAAACAACATGAAATCTCCTTGTACATCTTCATCAAAGCTCTTTGGTGACCAGGTAGGTGCACTGTCAATGAGAAGTAATATTTTGAAAGGATTTTTTTTTCCTGATCAGTAAATCTTAATCGTGAACTTAAAATACTCAGTAAGCCATGCTGCAAACAGATGTGCTGTCATCCAAGCTTTGTTTTTCCATTTATAGAGCACAGACAGAATAGAATTAGCATAATTCTTTAGGGATCTAGGATTTTTGAAATGGTAAATGAGCACTGGCTTCAACTTAAAGTCACCAGCTGCATACTCCTAAGAAGAGAGTCAGCCTGTCTTTGAAGCCAAACATTGACTTCTCCTCTCCAGCTATGAAAGTCCTAGATAGAATCTTCTTCCAATATAAAGTTGTTTTTTCTACACTGAAAATACGTTGTTTAGTGTAGCCACATTCATCACTGATCTACTGATCTTTGCTTAATCTCCTGGATAACTTACTGTGGCTTCTACATCAGGCACTTACTGCTTTGCCTTGTCTGTCTTTCTGTTTTGAGACAGAGTCTCACTCTGTTACCTGGGTGGAGTGCCATGTGTCATAGCTCATAGGAATCTCAAACTCTTGGGTCAAGCAATCCTCCTGCCCCAGCCTCCCAAATAGTTGGGACTACGGGCACCTACCATGATGTTCATCTAGTTTTTTTTTTTTTGGTAGAGATAGGGTCTCATTCTTGCTCATGCATGTCTTGGAACTCCTGAGCTCAAGGGATCCACTTGCCTCAGCCTCCCAGAGTGCTGGGATTATAGGCATGAGCCACCACTCCCAGTTTGTATTTGAGACAGTCTCTCTCTCTGTGGCCCTAAGTAGAGTGTAATAGTGTCATCATAGCTCACAGCAATCTCAAACTCCCAGCAATCTTCTTGCCTCAGCCTCCTGAGTAGCTGGGACTATAGGAGCACATTACCACAACCAGCTAATTTACTGTATTTTTAGTAGAGATGGGGTCTTGCTCTGGCTCAGGCTGATCTTGAACTCCTGACCTCAAGTGATCCTCCTGCCATGACCTCAGAGTGCTAGGATTACCGGTGTGAGCCACCACTCCTGGCCTTCACCTTGTATTTTTATGTTACAGAAACGGCTTCTTTCCTTAAACCTCGTAACCAATCTCTGCTAGCTTCCAATTTTTCTTCTGCAGCTTCCTCACCTCTCTCAGCCTTTATAGAGCTGAACTGAGTTAGCACTTTGCTTCAGATTAGGCTTTGGCTTAACGGAATGTTGTGGCTGGTTTAATCCTTTTATCCAGACCACTAAAATTTTCTTCATATCACTTGCTTTCTTTTCATTCATGTGTTCACTAAAGTAGCACTTTTCTTTCATTCTTTCAAGCACTTTCTTTTGCATTCAAACTGAGCAAACTGGCTGCAGGAGGCCTAGCTTTCAGCCTATCTCGGCTTTCAACATTCCTTCCACTAAGTTTTATCATTTTAAGTTTTTGATATAAAGTGAGAGATGTCCAACTCTACCCTTCACTTGAACGTTTAGAGGTCATTGTAGGGTTTTGCTTTTTTTTTTTTAGAGACAGAGTCTCACTCTGTCACCCTCAATAGAGTCCCGCAGCATCACAGCTCACAGTAACCTCCAGCTCTTGGGCTTAAGCAATTCTCTTGTCTCCATCACCCAAGTAGCTGGGACCTCAGGTGCCCGCCACAACACCCGGCTATTTTTTGTTGCAATTTGGCCAGGGCCGGGTTCGATCCTGCCACCCTCGGTATATGGGACCGGCGCCCTACTCACTGAGCCACAGGCACTGCCCCATTGTAGGGTTATTAATTGGCCTCATTTCAATATTGTTGTGTGTCAAGGAATAGAAAGGCCAGAGAAGGGAGGGAGAGACTGGGGCATGGCCAGTTGGTGTAGGAGTCAGAACACACCCAACATGGATCAAGTATGCTGTCTTATTTGGGTATGGTCCATGGTGCCCCAAAACAATTACAATAGTAACATCAAAGAACACTCACTAGGCTCAGCGCCCATAGCACAGTGGTTATGGCACTGGCCCCATGCACCGGGGGTGGCAGGTTCAAACCTGGCCTGGGCCAGCTAAACAACAATGACAATTGCAACAAAACATAGCCAGGCATTGTGGCAGGTGCCCATAGTCCCAGCTACTTGGGAGGCTGAGGCAAGAGAATCACTTGAGCCCAGGACTTTGAGGGTGCTGTGAGCTGTGACTCCACAGCACTCTACCAAGGGTGATATAGTGAGATTCTGTCCCCCTCCCCCCAAAAAAAGGGCGGTGCCTGTGGCTTAGTGAGTAGGGCATTGGCCCCATATACCGAGGATGACAGGTTGGAACCTGGCCCCGGCCAAACTGCAACAAAAAAATAGCCAGGCCTTGTGGCCGGCACCTGTAGTCCCAGCTACTCGGGAGGCTGAGGCAAGAGAATTGCCTAAGCCCAAGAGCTGGAGGTTGCTGTGAGCTGTGACACTATGGCACTCTACTGAGGGCAACAAAATGAGACTCTTGTCTCTAAAAAAAAAAAAAAAATCACTCACTAATCACAAATCTCCACAATAGATATAATAATAATGAAAAAATTTAACTATTGCAAGAATTACCAAAATGTGACACAGACATGAGGTGAGGATGTGCTGACACGTTCTTGCTACAAACCTTCAATTTGTATTAAAGCACTATCTGCAAAGTGCAAGAAAGTGAGTATGTTCTCTCATTTAGTATGTTCTCTCATTTAGTCCCACAAGAGACCCCATTTCAAAAGAGGGAAATTGAAGCCAGAAAGATTAAGTTGCTTGCCTCTCTGGGCAACCAGGATTCAAAACAAAGTCTGTCTGACCGGCTGCTAGGGTTATTATCTACATTTGCAAAACCTTGATGATGAGTCCAAATAAGCCAGAATAGAAACCAATCCTAAGGCTTGTCAAAAAGAAAGAGACTTGGCCACACTCATGGGCTGGTGTCTCACATGGCCAATCTCCAGAAATATTGGTTACTAACAACTGACCTATCGGATATACTTTTCCAACCAAGTCCTTGGGTGACTTGGTGCCTCAGGCTGACCTGTGAATGGGATAGAAAGGCCACTGAGTCCTTTGCTAATTCTCTGTGAATTCCTGAAGTCTTCCAGGTCAGTGGGGTCCCTCTTCCCACTGGCTCACCTCCTTTCTCCCTGCACACTGCCCTCTGCTTGCATACCCTCTCTCCATTAACTCCCGTTTATCAGGACCTCAGTGTCAAAGGATCCTCTGAATATCTGAGTGTGACCTGAAAACTTGCTGTGTAATCCAGGCACATTCCTTCTCCCTGAGCTTCAGAAAAGCAAGGTGGTTGGAACAGTGTCCATTAGCATCACCTGGACAACTATTTTAAGACACTGATGCCTGGGCTCCTCCCAGAGTCTGATTTAAGTTCCCACATGGGACATCAGAGTTAAAGCCCCCCAAGGAAGCCCAGTGGGCAGCCAGGTTGAGAACCATGAGGCCAGAGGATCCCTAGTCCTTTCTGTTTGGTTCCAGACTTTGTCCCGGGTCACACTCAGGGAAAATCTTCCAGAGTTAGGCACTTGGGTTACCTGGAAAGGAGGTCAATAATCCAAGCTGTTTAACCCCAGATGGGAACAGGATAGAGCTGTTGCCTTAAGCCACAAAGGGAAACACTCTTTATCTGTGTCCAGCCAAGTCCCCAAATGAACTTGGCCTCCATTCTTACCCAGCCAGGCCTAGCCCTCTGTCCTGGCAGAGCCTTCTGAGCTGGGCTCCCCCAACTGTAGCCTTAGGTGAATGAGAGGGGAGAATTCTCTCCCTCTTTCTCCAGGGTGCCTTCCATCCTGCCCCTGGAGGCCCTAATTCTGCCCTTCCCCTGACCATTTACAGATCAGGGTTCTAGTAAATCTTCACTTGTAAAAAGGGTTCTGCTATGAAAAGTTAAGTTTGAAACCTGTTGCCATAGATACTGGGCATATCTGCCTGCCAGCTCCCAGATCTCAAACCTCCCAATGAACAGCAGTGCTGGGTCCCACTCCCAGTGCTGCAGGGCAGGGAAGGGGCTTATGAGGCCCAAGGCCCAGTCTCCCAGCCCACAGGCAGGAGAAGCTGACCTGCTTCTGCATGACTGCTGCTGCCATGAGCCACCAAGTTCCTTTCTTGCTCTGGGCTTGTGCGTGTTGATCCCTCCCTGCACAACTCCTTGGATGTCCTATTTGTAACCAGGGAGGTGGATCCAATGATAAAAAGAAAACTGCTCTCCACAAGAATGTAGCCTGCCAGCCACATACACGGAGACTGGAGGGTTCAAACCTGGCCCAGGCCTGCCAAACAACAATGACAACTACAAAAAAAAAATAGCTGGGCATTGTGGTGGGCGCCTGTAGTCCCAGCTACTTGGGAGGCTGAGGCAAGAGAATCGCTTAAACCCAAGAGTTTGAGGTTGCTGTAAGCTATGACTCCACGGCACTCTACCAAAGGTGACAAGTGAGACTCTGTCTCAAAAAGAAAGAATATCATTCAGACATGAGTTTTTGCATCCAGGAAACAATAATGATAATAATGATGATGACTATTTCATTGTTTTAACACATCTGTAATCTATTCTGGTATAAGGTATGAGATATGGATCCTAACCATCTTTCCCCCTCATTGGTTAGGGGGTCCCAGTATTGACTGAGACACTCCATCCCCCAATGATTCGAAATGCTACTTTCCCTACAATCTCAGTGCTTACAAGGAACACATTTGGGACTGTTCTGTTCTGTTTCATCCACTATGGAATGCCAGGACCTATGCACACTGTTTTAATTTTTGTAGCTTTGTAAAACAAGTCACTATCCAGAAGGTAAGCCACCCAATAGTACCATTCTTTTTAAAATATTCCATCTGAATTTTAGGATAACTTTGTCATATTCACTAAAAAAAAAAAAAAAAAAAAAACCACCATTAGGGTTTTGATTGCATTTAAATTTAGAAACTACTTGGAGGAAAAGAACACCTTTTCGGCATTGTGTCTTTTTTTCAGGACCATGTGTCTCCCATGACTCAGAAGTCCCTTTTGCAGTCTTCAGAAGTTCCTTCTTAAAGCTCTTGTGCCTTTCCAGTTGACATTTTCTCCTAGTTTGTTTCTCAAGTTTTATGCAGCTAGATAATAAAGTACTGATAATGCTAAGATTCCACAAGCCCTCTCTGATTTCCTCATTTCACTGCTGAGAGGACTGAGAGAGGGTAGGTGGCTATACCAGAATATGAGCCTGGGCCCTACTGAGGCACCAATGGGTGTGGCAAGGTGCTGGGTCAGAGGCTTGCCCAAGGCCCTTCCTGTGTATGAATCCGATTTCTGTTCAACTCCATGCATGTGTCTGAGTCAAGCTCAACTCCTAGATCCTAAAACCATAGCAGTGAAGAGGTTAGTTTCAGTCCTGCATTCCAACAGAGCTGTGGTCTCCAACTGTGGTCCCCCCACCCCAACCCACCAAGGACCAGTACTGAGCCAGACAACAGGAGGGGAGTGGTGGGTGAGTGAAGCTTCATTTGTCTTTACACCTGTTCCCCAACACTCTCTATCACTGCCTGAGCTCTGCCTCCTGTCAGGTCAGTGGTGGCATTAGATTCTCACAGGAGCACAAACCCTCCTGAACCCAACTGTAAACTAGCTCAGGGCTTCCACTGATTCTGCATTACAGTGAGCTGAAGGTTACTTCATCATACATTACAATGTAATAATAGTAGAAATAAAATGCACAATAAATGTGATGCTCTTGAATTATTCCAAAACCATCCGCTCTACCTCCCAGTCCATGGAAAAACTATCTACCATGAAATAGGTCCCTGATACCAAGGGGACCTTGGTTGCTCCAGGGTGGGGACCATTATAATAGAGGATGCTCCAGCAGGTCTACTTGTTCTCAAGTCATTCCCTACTTCCCTTTCTATACTATTCATTTCACCAACTCAAATCAGTCCTTTGGCTGGCCTTGGACTAGGCATCATGTACTTTGCCTTATTTAATTTTCCTAACCACCTAGTGGGTATTATTTCCCCCTTTAACAGATATAATACCTGAGGCTCAGAGAAGTTCAGTGACTTACAGCTTATCAGTGGCAGAGATAAGATTCAGAACCATAGCAGACTGACTGCTCTAAAACCCTGAACCCTGAGATCTAGAGTTTTTTTGTTTGTTTGTTTGAAATAAGGGTTCTTGCTCCAGGCTTGAGTCAAGCTCCTGGGCTCAACTCCTCCACCCACCTCAATCTCCATGTGGACAGAACTATAGGCCACACTATTCCACACTACTGCACCCAGCTTAGAGGGTTTTTTCCCCCCAAATGGGAACAAGGACACCCCAAGTTCCTTTATCTGTGCTCAAAGGGTACAAACTTGCCTGCTTTCCCTGAGTGAATCTGAGGCTCCCAGCCTTATCACCACTGTTGCTCTGCTAACACAAGCTGGTCTGCATTGACTGCTAAGGCAACCATGCCCTGGGATGTGAAGGGGCCTGTCACCCCTCTGAGAGGTGCAGCTGGGAGGCAGGCAGAGCTTCACCAGTGAATCAACCTCAGGGGTCCTCAGAGGGCCTATCATCTTTGAATAAGGGGTATTACATCCATAATCTTAAGGAAAGATATTATAATTCCATAGTTATAACTATAAAGAGGTGTCAACTGTTGATACCTATTGAGATTCCTTAAAGAAACTGCCACCTCTTAGCTGAGGGAGCAGGGGCCAGCTCCTAGCTACGGTTCAGCCTACCAAGGGGAAGGGAGGTGGGGAGGACTCCAAAGGGAGGAAGGTGAAGGCACTCAATGTGGAGAGCCCAATGGAGTGGAATCACTGAAGACAAACTCAAGAGGTCTCATCCAGGCTTGCGTAGGGGGCATCACCAGGTCCCCGGGAACCTGCCTCGCTAGACAACTGGGTTGACATCAGATGAGAGTGGGGCAAGAGGTGAGATGGGCAGGGGTTTTGGGGCACCACACAGGTGCATCTTTTACCAAGTCAGTTATTGCTCCTGTGCCAGCAGTTCCCCGTTTATCAAATGATTGTGCTAGACTCAATGGGCCCAATGTTCTAAGTAGAGGAAAGCCAGAAATGAGGCTTCCCTGACAAACCACAGCTGAGCTTGGTAAGATCTGAAGCCTGTCTTGCTCACCCGCCCGGGTACCTCACTCATCCCACCCCCAACACATCAGCACATCAGGTGCTCTAGAAACATCAGCCTCATGGACTCAGGATAAACACACTTGATCTTATATGCCCCTAATGCTCAGAGAGGGGCTCTGACTAGTCCAAGGCCCCAGAGCCTTGAGTTTATGGGTCTGCTCCCCACCCCTTTCTCTTGCCCGCTCTACTCACCCTCCTGTGATGGGAAGGAAGTGACACTTCCTTTCATGAAAAGTCACTGACTGGGAACACTGCGTCAATTACCACAATAATGGTAACAGCAGCCTCAATAACAACCAGCAGACACTGCCCCACCCCCTCGCCTGAGGTTGTTGGCTTAAGTTTCTCCAAGCTTGAGCTGGAGCAGAAACAAAGAAGGCCTTTGAAGCAGCCAGTCCACTCCGTGGCCCAGAGCTGGCTGCCTGGTGGAGTCTCTGCGTGGAGCTTGCTCCAGTGGGTTGTTTGGGGAGGAGGGACCTGCCAGGGGCTGTGCTGCAGCCAGCAGTGAGGATAGAGGAGCTGAATATGGGACCCCCTCTAAACTAGGATGTAGGGTGCAGCTCACACCAAAGCCCAGCCTCAGTACACAGCTAGGGGAGGTAGGAGGGGACAGTCTTAAAGTAATGGGGGCCAAGATAAGAGCCTTCAGAAGCTACAGAAAGGGATGGGGGTTGGAGGGGTCACCAAATGTGAGAGGCCCAACTCCCAAGCCCTCCTGGGGCTCCCTGTCTCTGTTTACCCAGCTCTGGGATGGATGCCTTAAAAGATCCTATTCCAGGATGGGACTGAACCTCCCCCCACCAACTCTGGCTAATATTTGATGATAACATAATAAGTTGCTCTGATTGTTTCCTATGTTCCCATTCCATCTCTGGAGAAACAAGACTCAAAGATATTAAAAGATTTATCTAAGATGTTACCCAAATGTAGAGACAGATTTTCTGAGGCCCTTTCTACGCTGCCATGCCAGGTCTTGGGACCCAGAATAGACTCTGAACCTTGGTGGCTGGACCCTCAGCTGCCATCTCCCAAGCCTCCTCCTCCGCCTTAGTTAGAGACCCTGGTTCCCAACAGTGAGAATGTGGTGGGGCCAAGAAGCACCTGTTATGTTCCCCTAGGCCTCGCAGACCCCTCCCCGCCAGCCTAAGACTCCCCAAACAAAGGGACGCTGTGCTGGGCCAGAGCCAAGTCAGGGCCCGCTTCGATCCTGCCCCCGGGAAGCTCCATTACGCCCGCGCGTAGTGGAGGGTGGCGCGACCCCAGCGTCGTGGCGACCCCTGGGCACGGAGGAGGGACCGACACGCGCGGCGCACGGGTTGAGCCCATAGAACCTGCTGAACGCAAAGCCGAACACCTCCTTGCACACACACTCGCAGCTTGCGCTTCTGCTCTATCTTCCCGCTTCACTCCCCGGCCGCCACCCTGTCCCTTCTGGAAACCCGAGGGACAAGAAGAGGACAGACAAAAGAGAGCAGAGCAAAAAGGGAAGCCAGGGGGCTGGGATGGGTGGACAGGAGACAAGCACGGAAAGACCAGAGAAGAGGGAAAAGAAAAGAGAAGAAGGGGCACGGGCGAGAAGCTGGTAACCGCCAAAAGATCGGCACATCCCTCGGCCGAAAGAGGAACAGTTGATTCTTCAAAGCGCATTGAGCAAGTTCTTCAAAACCCGCGCGGTCCCTTTCAGGAAACGGCGGCCGCAGTGGAAAGCGCCCCGCGCGCGCCCACCCGACCCGGCGCCTCTTCTCGACGGCGCCGGCGACTTCTGAGAACCCACGGGGATGTCACGGGGGCTGAGGGAGGGGGCTGGGAGACAGAGAAACTGCTGCTGACAGCTGTCACAACAAATTAGCTGAGACCAGCTCGAGATTGAAACCGCAGCAGGAAGTGGGATGACAGAACCGTACAGGGGTTGGTAAATTTCAGGCAAGAGACGGCGAAAAGAGTTTCGAGATAAACGCCTGGGAAGCCCCTGACCGCTAAAACTTTTCATCTTTCATTTTTTCGAAGAGCGCGCGCAGACATCCAGCCTTACCCCTCCCGCCCGGGTGAGGAGAGCTGGCGCCCGGGGCAGGGCTCGCTTCCCGGCGCCCTCGCCCCGAAGCCCACGCCAGGACCCTCTCCGCCCCCCAAAACCGCACCGACTGACAAGAGGGCTGGCCGAGACCCGGCGCCGATACTTGCGCCCTTCCAGCAGGGCCGCCAACCCTCGTCCCGGGCCGGGCCGCAGCGTGGCTTACCCATGGCCCGGCAAGGTCCCGCGGCGCCCGCCCTTAGACCCTCCGCCCGCGCGGCTCTCCGGACCCAGCACTCTCGACTCTACTGCCTGGCAGCGGCGCTCGCCGGCTGCTTCCCCGCAGCTCCGCCCCGCCTGGGAACGGCCCCGCCCCGCACCTCCCTGGGCTCTCATTGGTGGACCCAGTTCTTTCGCTAGGAGCAGGGACCGCCCCCTGAGCCCGGGGATCTCTGGAAGTTGTAGTGCACCCTTCCTGCCCCAGCTTAAAGACAGTACATTTGGAATAGGTTCTTCACCTACAGGGCCTGAGGCAGGACACCCACTGTTGCTTTGTGCCTCGGTTTCCCTAGACACAGAACTAGAGCCTTGAAAAAATCCTACTTGCTCTCAGCAGGGCACTGAGGACTGGATGGGTTGAACAAAATGCTTCTGACTTTGACTCAAAAGTGGCCCTGAGCATTTCCCAACTCCCACCCAACCAGGTATAAGAGAGAGTGTTAGCTAAACAAGAACCAAACTAGAAAAGTCCTTGCTTAGGCTCTGTAGGTTCCCAGAAATGCCTGCTGTCCCAGGCATGCCCATACGTGCAGAGAGTGGCACCTAAAGCTGAGCACCCCCAGCTGAGAGAGGTGAGGTGAGATTTCAGGTGAGTGGAAGCAAGAGGAGGTCTAGAGTGCAGTAGCATCATCATAACTGAGCTCACAGCTATCTCAGAGACAAGGACTTTAAGTGTCCTCCCACCTCAGCCTCCTATGTAACTGGGACTGCAGGCATGCAACACCCTGCTCAGCTAATTTTTCTATTTTTTATAGAGTCTTGCTATTTTTCTTAGCCTAGTCTCAAATTCCTGGGCTCAAGTGATTCTGCCACCTTGACCTTCCAAAGCACTAGAATTTACAGGTGTGAATTACTGCACCTGGTCTCATTAATTATAATAGTCATAACAGCTCTATGCATTTCACATCATCATTCTCCTCATTGTATAGAGTAAAGTTGAGGTCTGAGAGCTGGTAGGTGATGCTGTCGGAACTAAACCCAGGAATTTGGGCTCCAGAAGCGGAGCCTTTCCTCATACCAACCCCTTCCTGAACCCCTGCCCAGTCTGCACCCATCATGCCTACTCTTCACGCTGGTGTTTCTTTTTTTTTTTTTTTTTGAGACAGAGCCTCGAGCTGTCACCCTGGGTAGAGTGCCATGGCTTCACTGCTCACAGCAACCTCCAACTCCTGGGCTCAAGTGAGTCTCCTGCCTCAGCCTCCCAAGTAGCTGGGACCACAGGCGCCCACCACAATGTCCGGTTATTTTTTGGTTGCAGCCATTATTGTTGTTTGGCGGGTCCAGCTGGATTTGAACCTACTACCTAAGGTGTATGTGGCTGGCGTCTTAGCCGCTTGAGCCATAGGCGACGAGCCGCATGCTGGTGTTTCTTTTCACACTAACCAGATGGACCAGGGCTGCAGTTTGGTGAACCTGAAACCCTGGCCCTTACCCTTTGGGATGGAAGATCTCTGCAAGCTCAGCCCAAATCAAACACTGAGCTCTGCAGAATAAATCTGTGGTCTACCTCATAATGGGTTGGTTTGTAAGAGTCAGCACCTGTAGATTTGGTGCTAGACACATTGTTATCAATATTTAGTAACTGCCCCAAGCACTCATTATAACAGTGAATATGACAGTGCACCCCACTCCCTAGTTTCCAAGCCACTCTCCCCTCCAGGGAGTTAAGGCCATGGCTAGAGACTACTATGGAATGCTACCAGGAAGCTTAACCAGCTTCTAATTACAACTTTGTCCATTTTATAAGCACTGATGGGACCAAGCACTATGGCCAAGGTTAAGGATGGATATGAAGATGCTGTGCTCGAAATCTAGGCCAATCCCTCCTTCCTGGGTTGGATATCCCACTGAGGAGAAACTCACTAACAAAGCAGGATCTCATCCCACTACGGGATAGAGTTATTCCGCCATCCAGGCAGCTGGGCACACTCTTACAGACAGTAGCTGTTGTGCAAAGCCTCAGCAAGTCAACACCTGCCTGTGCCAACCTGGGAACAATATGATCTAAATTTAATTGCCTCCTGAGGCAACTATTTGCAATAGAAAGTAATTTACAACAGCCAATAAATCCTGTGCAAGAAAGATATCTCCATTTGCTTCCGTAAAAGCATAAACACTTCCATTGCTCAACTTTCTCTATCTCACACACCTCCTCTCTGTCCACAGCCACTCTCCTCCTGCATCCTTCAACCACAAGATCCCATTCAGGATGCCTGAGAGATATCACACGGCCCCTCAATGTCTTGGTTGTCTGTGTGTCTCAGTCAGCAAAACTAACCCTCACTACTAAGTAAACACATTCTTCCTGTAAAAACATTAACATAAATCAGTCTTCTGATGCTACTCAAATCCAGTTCCCTCTCGGTCCCAGAGGTAAGGACTATTGTCAGATTGGGTAAAGTCTTCTATAACTGTCCCTAGATAGTTTCATAAATATATGTATCCAGGGTGTAGAAAAAATATGTAGCTTTGCTTTACACATGTGTTTAAATAAACAACACAATTCTGATTGTTTCATTCTGAAACTTTTTTGACCAACAATAGATCTTTCCTTGTTAGATTGATGCTTGTTAGAATACAGATGGCTTCTCTCTCTCTCTTTCTCTCTCTCTCTTTTTTTTTTTGAGACAGAGCCTCAAGTTATAAGTTATCCCCCTGGGTAGAATGTTGTGGCATCACAGCTCATAGCAAGCTTCAACTCCTGGGCTTAAGCGATTCTCTTGCCTCAGCCTCCAGAGTAGCTGGGACGACAGGCACCTGCCTCAACACCCGGCTACTTTTGGGTTGTAGTTGTCATTGTTTAGCAGGCCTGGGTGGGATTCAAACCTGCCAGCTCTTGTGTATGTGGCTGGTACCTTAGCCACTTGAGTTATAGGCACCTAGCCGATAGCTTCTCTCGTAACTGCTGGGCTGTGTGCCTTCCTGTAGAACTACCTACAGTATGTTTAATTCCTTCTTAATGGCACTTAATCTTTTTGTGACGACATGAATCCTGATGAGAACATTCTAGTCCCTCTTAGAACACTTACAAGACTCTGGAACTCATAAAGTATTCCCAGAGACTGAGATGAAAGCTGCCTTCTAAGTCCCACCCCCATGTCCTAGCGTTTCTTGTTGGCCCATTTCTAGAAAGAAAATCTGGCCCAGGGGCTGTTTCCTGGAGCTCTCAGAACTGTAAGGACTATTCAAGATCATCTGTCAAGATCATCTGTCATTTTAGAGAGAAGGTCACAAGGCTCAGAGAGGTGAAGTGAATTGCCCAAAGTCACATGGCAAAGTCAGTGCTATTCTTCTGGGACCTTCAAGCTCATCCAGTACACTCAGGAAACAAAATACCCAGCCAGTTTTCTGCCCTGGGAAGCTCAGTTCCCAGGCTCAAGAGTTGCCAAAGGCCCCCAGGGCTTTGTTTTCAAAGGAGAAATGAAGCGGGAATTATTTTTAACGAAGGCCCCGCCTTACTCCTCCCCTAGCTAGCTGTCCAGGAAAGGCCGGCTTCACAGTGGCATTTGCAACTCATGGAAAACAACAAATGCCCAAAATAGATGATACCCAAGCTCAGGAATGGAAAAAATTGGCTCATGGTTTCAAATGCCTGTTTTAGAAAAAGACAAGAATAGCTTTTGGCCTTTGGGGAACTGTCAGGGGTGCAGGAGTGGGGAGGTGGTAGTGCTGGGGTAGTGATCAGAGCCCCAGATCTGCAAGGGTCAACTTCTGTCTGAAAGAGCTTTGGTCACTATCCCCAGGGCACAACTAGCTTCTGAGTTTCATCCAGATGGGGAGCCATAGCTGTACCTGCCTATAGGTTCCCTCTAAGCCCAGTGGAATCTGGAACACTTCCTTCGTTGGACTAGGGCTGGGCTGGGTGAGTCTGCCGACCCTATCCCTCCTCACCAGGTCCCAGCAACTGGAAACCCAAGATTCTTAACTTACTGAGCCTGAAGGGTGAAAGTTGAATACTCTTAGGTGTGAGTGGGCAGAGATGAAATTTGGGTTTTCATCCCCACTCAGACACAGCCCAGCTGTATCTCTTAATCTCTCAGAGCCTCAGGTCCCTCAACTGGAAAGTGGGGATAATGTTTCATTTGTTCATTCATCTCCTCTTCCAATATGTGTTATGTAGTCTGTGATCTGACTATGTACCAGCACTGCGCTAGACACCAGGACATAAACCTGCCAGAACAAAGTTCCTAGCCTTATGGAGCAGAAGATGTAGCCCTTGCCAACCTCATAGGCTGGGGACAATCAGTTACAATCAGTTACTGAGCCAACTCCTGTGCAGTGAAAATGCCTTTGACCAGTGTACCCTGTCAGACAATGTGGCAAGCATGCTACGCTGATGATTTCATTTACTATCACCCCAGCCCTATGAACTGGGCATTATATTATTTATCCCCATATGTAGCTGAGAACTGGAGAGTGAGTGCTAGACAAGTTCATAGGCTCACCCACAAACAGTAAAGAACAAGGTAGGAACAGTCTGGCATCAGGATAACTAAAGCTTGGTGTAAGTCTAGACCCAAACTCAGCGCAAAGTGCTCTGAACAAGCAATTTTTTTTTTCAGTTTTTTGCAGTTTGGTTGGGGCTGGGTTTGAACCCGCCACCTCCAGCATATGGGGCCGGCACCCTACTCCTTTGAGCTTCAGGTACCTCCCAAGCAATTTTTTTAAAGTAGGACCTGTGTGGTGTTTTTACTTAAAATAAGATGTCAGCTGACCCTTCAGTCCTATGTTGTAGGACTGTCCCGCCCATTTGACAGATGAGCAAACTGAGGCATGCAGAGAGTAAAAGACCTCTGCTAGCCAGGGGCCCAGCTCCCCCGCACTGGGAGGAAATGAGGTTGGAGCCAAGGCGCCTGCGAGGCACTAAGCGATGGGGGCCCTCCGGGGCCAGGAGTGAACTACAACCCCCAGGATGCTGTGCAAGGGAGGGCGTGCAGGGGCCGGACCGCCGCGTGAGCGAGGCCGTAATTTCTTGGTAATAAGAAAAAAAAAAAAGACCAAAAGAAAAGAGAGAAAGAATCAAAGCCTCAAGCGTCACGTCTAGGAATAGCCTCGGAGTCCGGCCAAGTCATTATAGACGATGAGTAATCCGGTTAAGTCATTTCTCTAAACACCATTCCTTGTAAGAGAATTAAAATATCAACTTACATCAGAGGGGGAGAGGCAGGCTCCAGAGGCCGGAGCTGGAGCACGGCCAGGAGCGGGGTGCGGCTGGCGCGCTCCGCGGCTCGGCTCTGCCCCGCCCGCTGGGCTCTAGCTGGCGCGGAAGAGCGGCCCGCCGGGGCTCAGTTTACTGGGTTGTAAAGGGCCCGAGGGGAAGTTTGCCTCTTCTCTGGGGAACCGTTGTCCTTCAAGGCAGCCGCTGGAGATTTTTGGTTTTCAAGGCCCTTCCCTCCGTCCTAGATTCCAGAGCTAATATCTTGACAGCTTCAGGTCCACCGTTGGAGTGAAGGGCTGGGGACCTGGCTGGGCACTTAGTGCGGATACGGGGAACACACCTCCTCAGTCTCCCAGGAGGTGCCATTTTCCCTCTAGACTTCCAGAAAAGTCATGGTGGGGGGGCTGGCTTACTTTCCATTTCCTGCCTTTCTCTTTAATTGCCCTCTATTAGGTGAACATGGGGCTAGGGAAACTGCTAGACTTTTGAGAGGGGCGTGACTGCCAGTGCTGCTTTTGGAATCCTGAAGGCAGACTAGTGATGAACTGGGGAGTGCAAGCTAGTCAGGACTCTGCCCCTCCAACTGAGCCCCCCTCCAGGGCTAACAAGACACACTGGGTCCCAGGTGTGAGCTGGGCGCATATCTATCGTATCACCCCCCAGCCCTAACTGAGGCCCAGAAACTGCCCACTAGCTTCTAGCCAGTCCCAAGGCAGTATAGAATAACTCCAGTTTATGGTGCAGCCACTGAACACTCGAGGCAGGCCAAACCCAGCTCTAAGCTCCTCACACATGTTAACTGTTGCAAGGACAGGCCTGGAGAGATTGCCAATCCACTAAGCAGAAAGCTCCGAGGCTCTGGCAATCTGGGTAACTCACGTGCAGGTGTGCCCTTGGTTGGTTGGATGGTTAGTCACCATCCATCATTAATCCTGTTTTCCCCTGTGTGAAATGGGGTTAGCAATAAGTAGCTTGCAAGATTACCGGGAAAGTGAAAATTAGCATTAGTTTCCAACAGATGGTCATTCTGTTGTGATGGTCTACTATATGAAAACAGCCCCCTTTACCAGTGATATCAGGACTTCAACCAGGTAGATTCTCTGTGCTTCCAAGCCTGTGGAAGAAGTAAGGGAAGTAAATACTTAATTCCTCCTCCTGACAGACCCAACCATCTCTTGACACCAAGGCCTCTTTCCCTATACCAGAAGACCAAGCCCTGGTCACATTACTGGTCTCTTTGGATGGCCCTGTCCTGTGTCCACCCAAGGGAAGGCACAGGTTGAGTTGCCCTCAGGCCCTGGCCTTGGCGACCTGGGGCTGGGCTCTGATCAGGCTCCTCCTGATCAGGTTTTCCAGGTGTTCAGGTAGTAGTTTCCAGATGCTGAGGTTTAAGGTTCAAGGTTCCTGGTGGGTTTTAGGGCCTGGTTAGGGTGTCAGAATGCAGAGAGAAAGCATGGGGTGTTAAGTGACTCACTCCCCATCCTAAATGGACCCCACTAACCCTTTCAATACTTGAAGTCTGACTTTGAGGGGAGGGACTGCTCTAATTCCTGCTGTCCAAATGAACTAATGGAACTTTGCAAATGTGAAAACTAAAGCTTTCAGGCCTGCAATGGTCTGGGTGGGATCTATTGGCTCCAAGACCTCAAAGTCCTTTAGTTTTAGTTTCAAACTCTCCTTGTGGCTCCCCATACCAGACCTGAAAGCTGGGCCTGTGCTTTTATCCTCTTGGTGTTATCTACCCAGCAACCACCACCAGTGGGGCTTGTGCCCTGCCCTCCTGACATCCCAACAATGTTAGCTCTACTCAGCACCTGCCAGGAGAACCCAAGGTGAACCCAGGTCTAAATGGTCCTGTTTACATCTCAGGCTACCTTCCTACCCACTCTGCCAACCAAGAGCTCATGTTCTGCCCATATCCAGTGTGTATCCTTTCTGCTGCTACATACCCAGCATGTGTGCAAACCTGTGTACGTTCACCTACCCATCTGCATGTGGGTCTCACATGGGATTACACAAACACACGTATACACTGTAACTCACCAGAGAGCCTGCAAGCCCCTGAGGCTTTCTTCCTCACATCTGGGGCCCCACCCTGACCTCCTTTGGACACCTTGAAGAGGACAGATGGTTTTTGGGCTCACTGCCCTCTCCCCAGTCGTCTACTTGTGCCATGATGTCTTTAGCCATGGGGCTGGTCTAGGGAGCTTTGCTCTGTCAAAACTGACTTCTCTCTCCCCTTGGCCTCAGCAGGCTCTTCCAGACCTGCCTGAGTGGTACCTGCCACAGCTAAATGCAGAGGGCTGTGGGGAGGGGACTTCTCTGGCCATTGGGTTTGGGATAAGGACCCCTCTGCTCATGGTGGTAGCTTAGCATCCATCCTCCCTGACAAATCTGGCAATTCAGCTATACTGGGAGAGCTGTCCTGCCAATGCGCCATGCTCTGTTTCCAACACAGTGCTGCATGTGCTGTACCCTCTGTGCCTGCAAGCCCTCTTCCCTTGCTGGGTGGTCCCTGCACATCTACCTAGTGAACTGCCTATCCCTCAAGGCTGTACCAGAAGCAGATATCTACATCCCCCAGTCCTCCCAGCACATGCCTCTGCTATGGCATCTGCCACACTGGTGCTCCTGTATAGGGTAGTCCTATGCCACTGTATGACTGGTCTGCAGCAGCCGAGGCTCTATTCCCCAGGGAGAAATGGCCCTTACTACCTGCTCATACTGTGCTGGGTATAAGCAGGGGGCAGAGCTGCAGCACCCAGGCCACTGCTCTCCCAAAGAGGAAACTCAGGCTCTGAATGGGAAGGGACTTGTCCAGGGTCCCACAGTAGTCTCAAAAGATCTGAGAGTTGGTAAATAAAGGAATGGGATGGAACAGGAAGAAGTAGGAGTCCACAGAGTGCAGGTGCATAGTAGGCACTCAGTGAGGATCCACCAATGGCAAATGAAGGGGACAAAAGGAGAGGAAGGAGGAAGAATAGGCAGGATGCCCACTTCCTCCCCCAGCCCACTGCCTCCCTCTCTCCCCATGCTTCCTCCAGCCCTTTCCCAAGGGCTCCACTTCCTAATTATTAAAGACAGACATACTGCGGTGATATTTGAGCTTGGAGCCCACACATACTCTCTTTTGTCTGCAGTCCCAGAGCTCAGTGACTTGGCAGGCCTGGTTGGCCATGCCATCCTTCTGGTCCCGGGCTGGCAGCTCAGGTCAGAGCCCCCACCCCTCTTTTTTTAGCACAAGCCCATTCACCAAGTGTTGATCCCCTTTGTTTTAATAATTAATTAATTAATTGTTTTTGATAGAGACAGGGTCTCACTATGTTGCCCAGGCTGGTCTCAAAGTCCTGGCCTTAAGCAATCCCTCTCTGCCTTGGTTCCCAAAGTGGTAGGATTATAGGTGAACCACTGCACCTACCCAGAGCCCTCTGCTGGGCAACCTAGTTGCTGCTGGATCCCAGGAGGGAACGGTTAGGAGGACCTAAGTCCTTGGACTCCACTCAGGGCTGCTGGATCTCAGCTCCTTAGGGAGCTCAGAGTCCCCTAGTCTCCTGCCCTCTTGCTGCCAAGAGGGAAGTTCTGAACACCCAGTATCTTGACTCTGATGAGTCTGAGCAAGATCTGCCTTGCAGAGTGTGGAAGTGAGGGGCATCTTTCTCCACAAGAAAACCAAGTACCCCAAATCAGTTGAGCTCTGCATGTTCATCTCATTTATAAAATGGGGATGGCATAAAAACAGCTCTCATGCCTCCTGGAGCAGTTACAGCATTCGACAGGCTATTTTCATTAAGGGCTTAGAACTGCTGCAGACAGGAGAAGACTCTTCTTAAATAGGGTTTTTCCACCGCGTGGGCTGCGAGTGGGTCAGGGCTAGGGGACTAGGGAGGTGGTCAGGAAACCTGAGTTCCAGATCCAGCTGTAACACAGCAGATAGGCAATTTGGTCCTGGATGGTCCCTGCCCATGCCCCACTTCCCTCCTTCTGTATGCCTGTGTCATATTTTGTTGGCTTTGGGGCTTTTTTTTTTTAAATAAACAAAGTATGTAACCCCTAATATTCTGGGTAAGTGTTGAAACAGCTCAAAAATCCCCACCTCCCCTTGTGAGTCAGTGGTAGAAGCAATAAGCAGAACTCTGCGAACTAACAGCTGGAGGCCCTGTGACCCCAGGGATTTGAGATGGGGCTTCCAAGATAATTCGGGTGTCTGGAGAGGCACCAGGAAGGACCTGAGGGCCCCACAGATTAAAAAAGATCGCGAAGCCCAGCCCCTCTGCATAATGGGGAAGAAAAACAACTCCGGACGTTAAATTAGCGAGGAAGTCCCGCAAGACTTGACTTTTCCCGTAACGGCGATTTCGATACTCACTGGGAAATATCAAATTCTTTCCAAGCATTTTTTTTTCTATTTTGGTGCCTTAAGCACGTGCTGGGTCGACCAAGCCCGCCGCCCTGTCCTCAACGACCCCAGTGGGCGGGCACGCTGTGGAGAAGCCTCCTGGTCCCCAGCACCGCCGGCTCCGGGAGCGGGCACGGCGGGCGGGGACCAGCGGGCTCTGGGCTGCGCAGCGGGTGTGTGTGTGTGTAGGGGTTCCGGCACCCCGGCTGGGGTAGGGGGTGGGAGGGCGCGCCCATTCCAGCAGTTCCCAGGCCGCGGCCCCGGGGTAGGACCAGGCGGGTGGGAGGTTAGTGGGGGGACCAGCAATTTCGGAAAGCGCTTTCCCGACCCAGCCGGATCTGAGTCAAAAAGGGGAGCTGGCTCAAACCGAAAGAATAATTCGGTTAGCCAAGGCAGCCAATATTTGTCTGGGGCCCAAATTACTGCCAGGCAAGGAGCTCTAGTGCCTGAGCATCGCTGGCCCTTGGGGCCCCCTTGAAAGCCCCGAACCTCACATCATCTCCCTTCCCCAAAAGAGGCCAGGAAGGGCTCAGGAATAGGCTGGGCCAAAGGAGGGAGGGTGCTCCTGCTGCCCTACAGGCTCCACTGGCTGCCTGGGGTCGTCCTCCCTTTCCAGGAGGCCCAGATGGTGGAGGGGTGGGTCACTGGAGCTGGTGGAGGAGGGTCCCTCTACCTGTCCCTGCAGGCCTTGATCTTCCTGGGCCACTCCATAGAACCCCGGTCTGTTCCTTCTGTGTTCCCTGGGTAAGAAGCTTTTCTGGAAGTCTAATATCACTCATGGCGCCTCTACCCACTTTTGGAAGTGCCTGGCTTGAAACTAATTTGAGAAGAACCACACAAGTAGGTTCAACACCCCACACCTACCCCCCACCCGCGCACACAATTTCTCTTCCAGGTCCCTTGGCATGGCAGGCTCACCCTCTGGCCAGCTTTCCTGATGGGCATGGTGAGGCCCAATTAACAGGGTTTTTTTGAACAGACATTTGCTGGGAGAGAAACGGTGTTCTATGCAAAGTAGTTAATCATTTTTTTTTTCAGGCTGAACTGCCAGGTGGAGTGGGGGAAAGAGTTGTCCAGGGGGCTTCCCTCACCAATCTGAGATAACCTATGTGGTCCAGTCTGAGGTCATCTGAGTGAATTTCTTGACCTTGACTCAGCTGCAGGTTGCCCCTCAGTCTGGGGATGGTGGTCTCTCAGGCTTTGCAGGCAAAGAAACTCTCTGGCTCAGGGACCCTGCTGGACTCAAGCTCGTCCTGACCTCAGGACAGGTGTGGGAAGGAGATGCTGATGGCTCATTTCCCTGGGTCATCTAGAACACCTGGCTTGGGCCTGCTGCACTGCTGCCTCAGCCCAGCTCGCTGTCTCAGCTTAAAATTTGCCCGGTAAGCAGGACTGTCATGAACTTCCAGGCAGGGCCAGGCACATAGCTGCTGTCACAGGGAAGAGTCCTACAGACAATGAGACAGCTGTAACATAGTGCTGCATACAGGCCTGGCTGGTGCCCACCACACACAAGTACAGGCACCAAACATGGCCAAGGTCAGGGCCATGCAGAGTCAGCTGAACATGTGAGGGGGACACAGATACCTGAAAACTCCCCTGCTCCCCACCACAGGCTACAGCCAATGCCAGGGGCCAGGATCTGCAGGGCTGGGTCAGCATGGCCCTGACCTGTCAGAAGACCTGGCATCTTCACCCTTTAGTTGTTATATTGCTGGGGAGACTGGGAAAGGAGGTGACCCCAAGGTAGCCCAGTGATGGTAGCCACCCTGGGGCTTGGAGGAGCCACTAATACTGATACTGTAGTATGTCAATATTATAATAAGTGGCTTAGAGAAGGCGGGAATTGACTGTTAATCTCTCAACTGGTGAAAGGGCCCCTGGATTCCCAGAGAAAGCTGAGACTATGTCCATTTTAAGATGCCAAATGAGAAGTTGAAGGCAGGACAGGAAACAGAGATGGTCCTGCCGTATTGTGTACTTTGTGGGAAACCTCCCTGGCCCAGTTCTCAGACATGAGTATGTCACTGAGGGATGACCAAGACTGCCCTAGGCTTGGCCCAGAAGGGTTGGTGCCCAGGGGTCCCTCAGCTTCCCTGTAGAGCACCATGCCAGCGGTGTGGGAGAGTGCTCGTGTGAGCTCTGGCTTGAACACACACACAAATACATGCCCCATGAACTGTCTAGCACACCACCGTGTGGGAGAGCAGCCTTCCTTCTTGCTTAGCAGTCGGTCTTTTAGATTAACTCTAATCCCATTAGAGGGAGGTAGGAAACCAAAGAGAATATCAAGCTGTCTGCCCAGGCAGAGGAAGGCTTGTGGAGGGAGGAGAGAAGGCTCTTGAATTTTCAGGGAACCTCTTCCCACTTCCCATGAATGCTTCCACCGGGGAGAGAGAGAGATCTCTCCAAGGACCTCCACCCAAGGTCCAAGATCTTTCTGGAGGGAGGCACCTGCTAAGGAGCAGTAGTCCTAGGATTTCCCTTAGGTCCCTTACAGTTTGGTCTCCCCTGATTTTTCCAGATGGGAAAACCAAAGTCTAGAGAGGGACAGTGGCCTCCTCAAGGCCACACTGGAGGTTGGTGCCTGAGCTCTGTTTCGTGCAGGCTGGTAGCCATCACACTTCTTTTTCAAAACTGTAATCAGTAGAAAGTGGTGGACCAACAACTCTGGCTCAGACAAAGGGATTTTGAAGGGGAACTGAATGGATGCATGTGCCCTTAGTGGCAGTGAATGCGTCATACCCCATCCCTGGTTGCTTTGATCGAGGTATGTTTTGCTAACCTTTTACCTGGGGATCTCCAAGCACGCGATGAATTCGGAGAATATGTTTTTGGTTTCTGTACTTTTTTCCCCCTGTGGTCTAGTCTGTTTATCAGGAGGTCTGCTAATCAGAATATTCAAGTGCATGTATGCACACAGGCGTACGTGATGTGCGGGGTGTTCTGGGGAATTCGCTTTTCTGGGTAACTGAGGGTTAACTGGAAATCTGTGTTCTTATGCCTTCTTGAAAATTTTTCTGCAAATGATGAGCATTTCCCCAACTTAGTATTTTGAAAAGTTCCACCACTTTCTAAATATGTGACCTTGGTCAAGTTACCTAACCTCAGTAACCTCAGTTTCCTTATCTATGAAATGTGCACAGCAATACCTCTCTAGGTTATGAAAGGAGCTAGAAATAGAGGCAGTGCAGCTTATCCTGTGTGCTTTAAAATGGGGCCTTTGTTACGGTTGTTGTGACTGTCATTATCAAAGGAGCTGAAGAGGTGACTGAGGATCTTTGCAGAGATTTAAGATTATGGTTTGGATGCCATTGCTCATTCTGTACATGTCAAGATTGGGCAGAATTGGCATCGATCTGCAGTTTCCATCCAATTAAGTCCTTCCAAGGAGATAGTTTTCTTGTGATTTGCTTCTTTGTCATAAAAGCAGGTGCACTCATTAAGGATGCATGCAATTAACCAAGGGCCTTGGGTCTGGAGCTCATACCTTCTCTTTGAGTGTATTGCACCTACTCTGGGAAAGGGTCAGAGGATGAAGAACAGGGTATGGGCTCAGCTTTCCCAGTGTTCCATCCCACCCTGTCCCATGCCCCGTGCACACAGCACAGGCCACAAAACCTTCCCAGAGGGCAAGCCAGGAAAGAGACAGGGAAGGGGAGCCCTGGCCACCTAGGAGGCTGAAAAGGCAATTTGGGCTAGGGAGACAGCTGGGTGGGCTCTGGATCCTCAGCAACTATAGGGGGATAGCCCACTGCAGGCCTCCATAGAAAAACCTGCCAAGCAGCATGAGGGCTACTGTGGGCTCAGGAAGTGCTTGCTGCTGTAGTCCCACTTCCCTGTGTCTTACTTTTTTCTACATGGAGACAGCATTCCTGGGCACCTAGAGGCTCAAGATGGTGCCTAAGTTCTTGCACTCCCAGCAAAAGCTGGAATGGTAGGAGAGAGGGAGGGGGATGCATATATGGTGTATGGAGCAATAGAATAATGCACTGAGCAAATACTGTGTGCAAAGACAGTTCCACTGGTGTCTTAGTCCATGTTCTGCTGCTATAACAGAATACCACAGATTGGATAATCTATAATAACAGAAATTTATTGACCCACTGTTCTGGAGGCTGGGAAGTCCAAAAACATGGTGCTACCATCTAGTGAAAGTCATCCCACTTTCAGAAAGAAGAAGGTGAAAGTGAGCACATCAGACAGAGAGGAAGTCAGGTCAAACTCATCATTTTTATCAGGAGCCCACTCTCATGATAACTAACCCACTCCAATGATAATGGCATTCATCCATTTATGAAGGCAGAGTCCTCATGGCCTAATAACCTCTTGAAGGTCTCACCTCTTAGTACTGTCACAGTGAGCATTAAGTTTCCAACACATGAGTTTGAGGGGAACTAGGGTTGTGGGAAATTGTGTAAAAAGCATTCTAAGTAATAAAATACCACTTTGTACATGTATGGAACAGAAAACTTCACAAATACTTTCTTACACCAGCTTGTTTTCATCCTTGCCACAATAGTCTCTGACTTCACTTCGTGGATGGTACATGGGTTTATGTAATCTTTGAAGTTTTATGCATGCCATAGCAGCAAGTTTGCCACAGGGCTACATTTTCCCATTTAGAAGATACCACATTTGACTACAAGTGGCCCATTGTTGGGGTGCCCTGGAGAAACTCAACATGTTTCCCTGCTGGCAAGACCATACTTCTTTTTGAGAGGTTCTGGCATAGAATTGGGATGAGGGTCTGCAAGAAAGGAGAGGTGGCCTGTCCAAGGAAAGACTTGAATAGAGGGGAAAAGCAGAGTGGAGACTGACTAGATGTCAGCTCAGCTCCCACATAGTTGCAAAAGGCTTTCATTAGTATAGCTGGAATGGAGAAATGAACCCGGATACTGCCCAGGGCTCTTCTCCACTGTGGGTCAGGATCATGGGCATATCCTTAGGGTCAAGATTATGGGTACAGTGTTTCCAGGAACTCTAGCCTTGAGGAGTCTGGGGAAGAGATTGCTAGTTTCTGAACTGATTTTCTAAAATGGCTGCACTCCTGTGAGGGTTATGAAAATTCTGTTTCCTCACTTTTTCCAGCAGCTAAGCCTGGTCACTCCAAGACTTCAAAAAGCTTATAATTTAGTCACTGGAGAAAATTGTGAGTGACTATGATACAATGCAGTGAAGAGGGTGGGAAATATCCCTTATCTAGAAGTATCTAGAGGTGATGACTAGAGAGATCTTTAAAATGGTACCCAATTAACA
This sequence comes from Galagoides demidoff, assembly GCA_963574575.1. Lineage (NCBI taxonomy): Eukaryota > Metazoa > Chordata > Mammalia > Primates > Galagidae > Galagoides > Galagoides demidoff. The sequence goes on along the minus strand of CAUYQV010049313.1, from coordinate 4,152 downwards.
AATGTAGGTTAATTTGTTGTTAATGAAGGAGGTGGCAGAACCTTGATTTTGATTGGGAGAGGGTTGGCACAAAATTTACATTTCCCAGCAACCCTTGCAGTCCCAGGGATCCCGGACTGGCCGATAGGATGTAAGTATGGGTAGAAGTTAGCTGGGGATTTCTGGGAGTTTGACTTTCCTGATATAGCTCACTCCCCCTTCCTCTTTGTCACTTCCTTTTTTCTTCCTGATGGAAAGGTAGAGTGAGGCTGAGAGGGAATCACAGAGGTCATGCTATTGCCTCTCTGTCACATACTAGGTTTAGGCTTCTGAGAAGCTCATTGCTGGATATATTTCCTTATCTGTAAACCAGAAGTTGAATGAGATAACTTTTAAGCTTTTTTAAAAAGCACTCTCCCTTGCTAATTTGTAAAATGTGAACATACAGTACACATCTAAGCATCTGTAAATATCTGGGAAATAAAATTTAATTGAAAAAAAACCTAAGATTATTGCAACTTGGTGTATTAAGGAGGGCAGTTACACTCCCTGTAAAGTAGGTGCACCTGTATGTTTAAAGGAAATCCATTTAGGACATCTGCCACCCTTTGAAGCTGATGCATTTCTGACTGGAAAAAATGACTATTTTTGCAGAAAACACTTGGCTATCCACATTTATGCTGCCTAAAAGGTGTGCAATTATTCAAACAATGGGAGGAAGAACTTATGTGCTGCCTCCATCAGACTGGTAGGTGAAAAAATTATGTCTAGAATTAGCCTCTTAAAGAAAATTGTAATCTTAAAGTGTCTGTGAGCTGAACATGGTGGTGTACCTGTAATCCCAGCTACTCAGGATGCTGGGGCAGGAAGATCCCTTGAGTCCAGGAGGTTAAAACTAGCCTGGGCAATAGCAAGACTCTGGTTTAAAAAAACAAACAAACAAACAAAAACAACAACAACAAAAAAACTGTGATTCTACCATGGAGGCCTACAGTCAATAGACTTTTGTTTAAAATCTCTTACTATGTTCATGACTTTGCCAGTTTTTCTTATAATTCTATAAATATTTGCTGTATAGTTTTTGAAGTTATTAGGGGCAATCAGGTTCAAGTTGTATTATCCTATTGGTGAATTATTCTTTTTATCATTATAGGCAGTCCTCTGTTATGAACAAGATAACTTCTGTAGGTCGGTTTTTAAGTTGAATTTTTATACAAGCTGGAACAGGTACATTTACATTTACTTATTACCTGTAATAGTTTCCATTCATAAATGCAAGTCATACATCAGTCAGATGTTTATAACTCTGGGAATTACTGTAATAACCTCCATTTGTAAGTGTGAGTTGTATATAAGTTGGATGTTTATAACTCGAGGACTGTCCGTATAAAATGACACCTTTTGGCTCGGCACCTGTGGCTCAATCAGCTAAGGTGCCAGCCACGTACACCTAAGGTGGTGGGTTCGAATCCCCAGCCCGGGCCCGCCAAACAACAATGATGGCTGCAAGCAAAAAATGGCCGGGCGTTTTGGCAGGTGCCTGTGGTCCCAGCTGCTTGGGAGGCGGAGGCAGGAGACTCGCTTGAGCCCAGGAGTTGGAGGTTGCTATGAGCTGTGATGCCATGGCACTCTACCCAGGGGGATAGCTTAAGGCTCCGTCTCAAAAAAATAAATAAATAAATAAAATAAAATGACACCTTTTCCCTAGAAATGACTTCTGCCTTGAAATCTTTTGTTTAGTGTCTGCTTAGTAAATACTTCCAACATTCCTGTATTACTATGTTTTAGGTGTATCTCTTATAAATAGCATATGGCTAGAGCCAGGTGCAATGGTTCACTCTGGGAGGCTAAGGCAGGAGAATCCCTTGAGGCCAGGAGTTCAGGCCATTCAGCCTGAGCAAGAATGAGACCCTGTCACTACAAAAAATATAAAAATTAGCATGGTGTGGTAGCATGAGCCTATAGTCACAGCTGCTTGGGAGACTGAGGCAGGAGGATCACTGAGCCCAGTAATTTGAGGTTACAATGAACTATGACAATGCCACTGTACTGTAGTCCAGGCAATAGAGTGGGATGCTGTCTCAAAAAAAAAAAAATTATATGGCTGGATTTTTTGAAACGAAATCAAAGAATCTCTGTTATTTAGATGGAAAATTTAGTCTATTATTATTTATATATTTTGATTTAATTCTCCTATTTTATTTATCTTATACAGTATTTACCATGTGTTTGCTTTGCTTCTTTCCTACTTTTGCTAGTGTTAATATACTCAATTTTCTAGGCTAGACACAGTGGCTCATGCCTATAATCTTTGCACTTTGGGAGGCCAAGGTGGAAGGATCACTTAAGGCCAGGAGCTCTAGATCTTGTCTCTAGGAAAAATAGAAAAATTAGCCAGGTATGGTGGCACATGCCTGTAGTCCCAGCTACTTGGGAGGCTCAGGCAGGAGGATCCACTTAAGCCCAGAAGTTTGAGGCTGCAGTGAGCTATAATGATACCATTGCACTTTAGCCTGGGCAACAGAGCAAGACCCTATCTAGAAAAAAAATCTTTATGGGTGGTGTCTGTGGCTCAGTGAGTAGGGAGCTGGCCCCATAAACTGAGGGTGGCAAGTTTGAATCCAGCCCCAGCCAAACTGCAAAAGAATAGCCGGGCGCTGTGGCAGGCGCCTATAGTCACAGCTACTTGGGAGGCTGAGGCAAGAGTATCACCTAAGCCCAAGAGCTGGAGGTTGCTGTGAGCTGTGATGCCACAGAACTCTACTGAGGGCAATAAAGTGAGACTCTGTCCCTAAAAAAAAACCAAACAAGATTCATTGTTACTTCCCTGTTTAGTGGGTAGATTCTTTCCTGAGCGGAAGCCCTTTCAGGATTCTAGCTTTATACAGGGGTCTCAGGTCCACACGTCCTTCATGCCACACCTCTTGATCCTAAGTGGGCACAGAATTCCAGCTGCTGTCATTTGGGCTCATATCCATGTTCAGTTCCTCACGGGGCCACCTGGGTCAAAGCTCAACTGTGGCTCTAAGTTCTCTCTGTAGAGGGAACATCTTGGTGTTTCTTTACCTTTTTCAAGTTCCACTGTGGTTCTAATGTCTTTCAGTTATATAGTGGAACCTCCGTAGTTGACCACCTTCTTACATTGACCACCTCCCTGAGATGACCTAATTTTCATAGACCAGACATGTACCCCATGTATGTATCAGTACAGGAGGCCTAATCCTTATGTTAACCACCTCTGTATATCGACCAGTTTGTTACAGTCCCTTGGGTGGTCAACTTACAGAGGTGCGACTGTATGTTGTTCTGAATTTCTCAATGTCTGTAGTCAGAGTGGCATTAGGGTTAGCTTAGTCTGTGACGCTGCCAGAATCTGAAAGCAGTGGTTTCAACGGTTAGCAGAGCACCTCAGGGCGTTTTAGAGGCCTGCAAGTTTGGGCCTGGGGAGAGAGTACTGGTTCAGAGGGGGAGCTAATTTCTCTGCATGAGAAACAAACAGGAATTTGGGCGTGAGGAGATTGGAGCTGCCCGAGAGAGGCCAAGAACAAAGGTCTGTGGGGTGGAGGAAGGCTGTGGCTTATAAAGAATGAACAGTGAGGCGTCCTGCTGGCAGAAACACTGCAGGGCCCTTCAAAATGGTGGTTGTGTGAGATCAGTTTAACTTTGTTCTCTGTGCTGTGTAGCCCTCTGCACACATACTGTGTGACCCTAAATCTTCAGTAAAAGTCACTGTTCACAAATGTCTGTGTCAAGGAACAAATGCAGACATTTCCTTGTCTAAAATCAAGGAAAAAAAGGCTACGTGGGGTGTGCTGGGCTGCAGGGAAGAAGACATCCACAGAAAAGGAGAATTTGGCAGAAGGAAGAAATAGGGCAAAGATAAGGTGACCAGACATCCCGCTTTTGGTGGAACAGTCCCGATTTTTAACAATTTGTCCCATGTCTTGCGGCATTTTAAAAAAGTCCTGACTTTTGGAAAGAATGCATGACAAGCTAGGGAACTCAGGAGAACAGGAAGGGAATATATGGTTTTCGGCTGCCATGTGGCTGTTTTACCAGGATATGAGTTTTATATTATTTTTGTTAATTTTATAATGTTAAACTTTAATAATAACAAATAATTGTTGAGAACTGATTATCAAGAACTGCTTATCAAAGTTTGCATTGTTGTCA
>CAUYQV010049310.1:0-22000 GCA_963574575.1 Galagoides demidoff | reverse complement strand
CTCAAGCTATCCCCCTGGGCAGAGTGCCATGGCATCACAGCTCATAGCAACCTCCAACTCCTGGGCTCAAGCGAGTCTCCTGCCTCAGCCTCCCAAGTATCTGGGACCACAGGCACCCACCACAATGCCCGGCCATTTTTGGTTGCAGCCATCATTGTTGTTTTGGCGGGCCCAGGCTGGAGATTCAAACCCGCCACCTTGCGTGTATGTGGCTGGTGCCTTTGCGGCTTGAGCCACAGGCGCCGAGCCAACAGTGTACTTGTAATCCATAGGTATGTGGAATGAAACTCGATTTGGATACAGATTTGAGTGTGTTGTAAATAGCATAATCATTTCATACAAATAGCCTGGATGTGCATTGTTTATAATCTCATTATACTACCAACTCTCCTTAAGATGAATTCTACCTCCTTATAACTGAAGTATTATAAATTACAAACAAAGCTGTACTGGCTGGGTGTGGTAGGACCTGTAATCCTAGCACTCTGTGAGGCCTCAGAGAGAGAATTACTTGAGCCCAGCCTGAACAGGAGCATGGCTTAGAAAAATCAGCTGTGCACTCTTGTTTTCCTCACTACTCAGAGGCAAGAATATCCCTTGAGGTTAAGGTTTTAAGATTGTAGTGACCTATGATGATGCCACTCCACTTTAGCCCAGGTGACAAAGAGATACCCTTTCTCAAAAAAAAAAAAAAAAGCTATACTGGAGTTTAGGATAACTCTGGCTAAAATACTAATCCCTATACTAATATGTCTCCTACTTACTTACGTATACATAAGTCAACTGTGTGGGTAGTTTATGATTTTGAAGTTTGTAATAACACCACATTATTGGTAACTGTCATACTAATTTGGTGTGTAAAATTATCCTTCAGTTCTACTCTAAAGTAATAGTTGAGTTGATTTTATTGTCCACACTGAATATGTACAACTGTCATATGTGGGGAATAACACTGTGGTCCTGTAGGATACCTAGCACCAGACTTATAGAAGTGGCTACCAGTTCTTGCGGGAGGTGCTGGGAGCGGGACAATCTCCTAGCTAACATAGAGATGTTTGGCTGCCCAGAGACAAGCCCTCTGGCAGCTGCAGATGTTAATGATAAGATCTGTCCCTTGTTAGCAAGCAGGTGTTATACTTTGAACATCCATGGTGCGGTAGAGCCCATGGGGAAAGAGTAGGTATCAACCTTTAAAAATGTGATCTTAGTACGTGGGCCCCCGACACTTGTTATATAATGCTTCAATAAAAGGCCATGACAGAGGTTGCTTGAGTCTCTCCCTGGAAATATGGGAAGCCCAAATCTTGCAGGCATTTATACCTTCAATCCATGATCCCGGCTGTTTTTATTCATGTGGAGACGGGGTGCCACAGTGGGCACCTACCTGGCCATAAATCTAGCTGTTATTTATACAGTCTTGCTGAAGATTCATGTTTAAATACAGGTAAGTCAAGAAGTTAGTCTACAGTTGGAGAGGTATTGTAGAATCCTAAGTTCTGACCCTGTCATTCTTAAAAGAGAGTGATACATATTTTCTGGATAATTTAGAGAGAAGTTATGACCTGTATAGCTAATTGTAATATGAACAGATCTTTTTTACTTATTTATCAAATTTCTGAATTCATTTTTCTGAATTCACTGGTTTCTAAATTTGCCTTAAGCAAAGGTCAAAAACCTAGGCAACTACCAGGAATCATGGACTCCAGCCCAAGAAAGGATTTCACATGTCTTAAAATTGTTTTTTCAAATTAGGGTAAATAGTGGATTCTACTAAATACTGAATCCAGGTGTGAAAAGGTGCCTGATATACCAGGTTGGACTCTGCCCCAGGACAATTCCACGTTATTTTAGGGTGTCTTTAGAGTTTCACGTTGTGGTAAATGATGGCTATTCTCAAAGCCTTCTTGGTTGACAAGAGCATTACCACCAGACTGACTAGAAAATAAGTAGATTTTTACTTCTATAACATCAAATATAACTCTCAATTTATTTTTTATCTGGAAAGAATATTTTAAAAGCCTTTGAAAGAGCACAGAAATTAAAGATCAGAAGATTTAAGAGAATCTAAAATTTAAACATTAAATCTTTCACACAAACTTTTCTTCCTTACATGAAAAGTACTAAATAAGTTAGGTTTAAATGGCATATATATGTATATACATTTCAGATTATTTTCATTTATAAGAAAGTGGAAAGTATTTAAAAAATAGTGGCCTAGAGGCAAAGAATAAGCTACCTATTCAATTCAAATTGCATTAAACCCCACATATAAAATATAAACAGATGTGAAATTTTCCTAAAGCGAAGTAAACATTTCTTGCATCCTTTCCAAAGTAGGTAAATTACCCCAAAAAGAAAAAAAAAAAAAACACATGGAGTAAAATACATTCTCATTTTTCTAGTACATAAAAAAATTTAAAAATGCATTTTATATTTATCTGAATTTTTAGAATTATACAGTTAGCAATATGTAATTCTACTTTTATGAACAGGGCAACTAGGGGAAATTAGCACAATCATGTGAATTTTTTTTTCCATATTAAGGCTCCATTCTCTTTTTCTGGTTTTTTTTGCATGTGTACAACAGGCCATAGGATGCCCTTTGTTGTCATGGATTTTATCATCCACTTTTAGGTTGACCATGGAAGATCACACAAAGTTAAATGACATTAAGGGGAAATATAGATTCCATACTTTTTACTTTCTCATTTGTGTCTTTCCTCTCGAAGACTTTGACATTTTCTTGGCTGCTCTAAATGATAGTGTTGGAAGTTGATGACTGAGAAGAGTGTTCATGTTGTTGGAATTAAGAGGCTCATGTAATTTTTCTCATCCTCCTTCTCAACATTTTTCTCATCCTCCTTCTCAAGCCCTCTTATTTATCCCTTATTTTTCCTTTTATCTTCAGGAAGGCATTTCTCACAAAAGGCCCAGGATCTGTTGCAATGGGGTAAAAGTGGAGGATCCATTTTATTTCAAGAAATACATTTCCAACTCAGCTAAGGATATTTCAGAATTTTCTCCAAATGAATCTGTACCACTCTCCCCTGCATGATGTGTAGTTGTTGATACACCTCATCATCTTCATAGGAGAGTTTTTGTCTTTTTTCACTAATGCTATAAACTTCTGAGAAACTTAAAATTAGATTCTCTAGGGAACTGATCTGAAACTGAACCCTGGTTCAACCAAGTCCCTTAATGTTCCACCATCATCAAGATCTGGACTTGATGGGTCCCCAACAACTCACAGCTCCTACTTCTTTTACATATTTCACATATTTCTGAAATGTCCCCAAAACCAAAACGTTTTGAGTGTGAACATGACACTGAAAGGAAATGCTCACTGGAATATTTTGGATTTTAAATTAGAATTGCTGGACTAGTAATACAATATCATAAAATCATAAAATCTGGAAAAAATCAAAAATTGTAAATACTTCTGGTTCCTAGTATTTGGGATAAGAAATACTTAACCTGTACAACCTATAAATGCAGAGCATTTATTAAAGGAAAAGGAGGTACCTTTAGATTTGTGATATTTCTGCAATTTCATAGCCATTTATTTTTTTGTGGGGACAGAGTCTCATTCTGTCACCCTGGGTAGAGTGCTGTGGTGTCATAGCTCACAGCCACTTCCAACTCTTGGGCTCAAGCATCTCTAGGATAGCTGGGATTACAGGAACCTGCCACAATCACCAGCTAGTTGTTTTTTTGTTTTGTTTTGCTCTTGTTTTTTCTATTTTTCACAGAGATGGGGGGGGGTCTTACTCTTGCTCAGGCTGGTATTGAACTCCTGAGCTCAGGCAAGCTACCTTGGCCTTCCAGAGTGAATGCAGAAGTTCTTATGTTAGGATCTGTAAGTACCGAAGAAGTCCTCATAGTGTAAATATCTCTTTGTACTCCACCAGATTTGAACAAATTTAAAAGCAGGCCACTGTGTTATTCCTAAACCAAATTTGTAAGGCATTTACAGCACCTTCAGTTGACACAAACCCGTTGGTAAGGCATATTTACCGTGTGGGGTTTTTCTGTGTTCATCCTGAGCCTCAGTGACCATCCCAATCTGCTGCCTTTTGCTACTGGGGCACTTGGAAACATTAGATTTGAAGAAGAAAGAGGTTCCCCTCTTGGCAAAAGTGTCTGGTCCTAGGCCAAAGAGGATGAGGAATCCACTCAGGCTCATTGACTTCATTCTCCATCTTCCTTCTGGTGACACCTGTCAGCACAGCCCTCAGAAGGAACTTGGTTTGCTGAAGTTCCTGTTCCTGTGTCCCCTTCTGCCTAGGGGGAACATACCTGAAGCCAAGACCTGGCAGGTGTGTGAGTGTGTATGTCTGGGGCCCATTGTCCCAACCCCCCAATTCCATATTTTATTTTAAAAATTTCTCATGATTTGATTTTCCAATTGGGTATAAAATTCATGACCCTAGGAAAAAAATAAAATAAAATTCATTACCCAGCTCTGATAGATGAAAGCGGTAAAGGAAAAAAAAAAAGAGCTTGAGCAAGAATGCTCATTATTAGTAAAACATAGCATAGTCGAGGAAAACTTAAAAATCAAACTTGAGTCTTCAAACACTAAAGACAGCACCCAGTATAGAGCATCTGAGTACCTGACATGTAAAATGCATCTGATGTTCACTATGGTGAATAATAGTGTCTGATGCTATTCTAATGGCTGTCAAAAATCCAAGCTTAAATCCTTCCAATATTAACTTCTATTGCCAGCCTAAAGTGTTAAAAGTTTTCACTGGAGAACAGAGCCATTACAAAATAAAAGTAATCAACAAACTCTCACACATCTCCTAAACCAATGATTCACACAGGATTTCACACAAATTTCCCATTAATGCTAATGAAATTGGGTAAGTTGCAAGCTGAAACTCTCCCATACATTAATAGGTGAATAGTTCCCTGAGGTACTTAGTTAGATGAAGGAACTTAATTTTCTCTCAACAATTCTCTCTGGATAAAAAATAAAAAGTCATGCTTCACATGTAGATTTCTTTTTAAAGTAGATGGCAGAAATTCATAATCATTGGAATGGATTAATCACAAGCCACACCAAAACATTGACCAGGTCATTTTTGACCAAACCATTCTCCATTCAAGTGGTACTGATTGGCCTAAGTCTTAAAATGTCAGTCTTTCTTACAGCTTTCTGAAAGGAATCCATTTAACCCCTCCTTCATATCTTTTCTTTCAAATCCTAGCCAAAAAAAAAAAAAAAAGGAAATGTGCAATTATGTGCAAGAACTGGTTGAGAAGAAATAGAAATTCTTGATTGCTTTAGTATGAATTGAAGAGTTCAGTCACTGATTTAATTAGCTGCCTAGGGAAGGAAAGATCATAAAATGTTGAGTGAGAAACAATAAAGGTTATTCAAAGGCTTATCCAATGTGATAGTACAGGTATAATAAGGTTCTGGGGCAGATGTGTTTTTTGTGGTTCAGAGGAAAGAGCGACTTTCAATGTATGTCAGTGTTTTAGCTTGATGATAATCATTATAACAGTATCAAGTTGGTTGTGTATAATTTTTTTACTAGGATCATATACATTCCCTAATTCATTTTCTCATTACGACTTCTTAATGTATAGGTAGGGGTATAGTTACTGTACCATTTTATAATTGACAAAGTGAGTCTCAATTTAGTAAGTTACTCCATAGAAGAAATGTAGGAAGCCCCCTTCAAAAAAAAATTAAATCCAACTAATTATAACTAAAATTAGTATATTGATTTTTCTCCAAGGTTTTGATGAAAGTTATGTCATAGGATGAAATATTCTTAAATCTTATTTAGGCTAATATCCCCCAACCCGCCCCCATAATAGTTAATGCAATTAAGCCTTAAAATGGGAATTTTCCAAAATATCATTACCCAGGATCTTAATGTCAGAAGAATTATAGTGTCTTGCCTTTTAATTGGTGATATTTAGAAAGTATCTTAAATAAGGATAGTTCCCCAAATATCAAAATATGTCTTTGATTAAATTATGCATGAACATGTAAATTGTTGTTATTATGCACTGCTCTATGAGAAGTATCTGATGTTTCTTATTTTGACTAAACCCAAAATACATTTAAGCATCGGCAGACATATTCTGATTAATAATGTGGCTTTAAACAAGTGAAAAATTTTTTAATTTATTCAACATTAAGAACCAGTGCCATTATACATGATATTTTTAAAAAATAACTAGTTTAAAATCCACAATTATAGTTGAAGATATCTCAGTAATTGATAGACGCAATAAAGGAAAAATTAGCAAAGGAATATATGTAGATGATCTAAATAACAGTATCAACTAACTTGACCTCTTTGGCATTTGCAGGACAGAGAACAAACGCCCAACAATAGCAAGATACACAATTTTTTTTAAGAGCACATATGTTACACACTAAGATAGAACATATTCTAGAACACAAATTCTCAAAAAATTTAGAAGAATAAAATTACATCACATATGTCTTTGGACTACAATGAAATGAAACTAGAAATCAATAAAAAATATTTTAAAATACCCCACTATTTTGAAACTTAAAAACATACTTCTAATAAATCCTGTGTCAATAAACAAGCAAAAGGGTAATTAGAAAACATTTTGAATTAAATAAAAGTAGAAATGCAACATATAAATATTTATGAGCTTAGAAAAAATTAGAGCATTAGAACAAAAAAAATTTTTGAAAAGTCAACCAAGAAACTAGACAAAATAAGAGCAAAATAACTAGAGAAGTAAAGCAAGAAAAGGAAGTAAATAATGAAGATTAGAGCAAAAAATTAATGAAATTAAAAATATCAAAGAAATAAAAAAATCAATTATAGCAAAATAGTCCTTTTAAAAGATCAATAATAAAATTGACAAGCTCTGGTCAAATTAAGGAAAAAGCACAAAGTACCAATACCTATAATAAAAAAGTAACATCATTTCAGATCTCACAGAGATTAAATTTAGAAAGGAACATTATGAACAACATTATGGCATAAATTTGATAACTTAGATTAATTCTTAAGAAAATAAACTTGAAAAGGATGAATTTTACTAAATAAAAACTAATTTTGAGAAACTCAACTGTAAAAACCTATTCATCTATTCAGGAAAGAATCCAAAATGCAGCAGGACTGTAACTAACACTACTGTGTGCTATTTTAAGTGTTGTTTTGATTTGATTGTCTTGTTTTCATACCTCAGCCCAACATTTAAATACAATATCCAGATTATACAGCAGTGCTTTGAGTTCAGTCTTTAGTATCTGGAAAGTACACATTCATTTTCATACTTTCTACTCTGTTATTCTGCTTCAACGGAGATCTTGTATTTAAGACACCTTTTTGGCTTTTACTTTTGGATGGGCTCCAAAAGTTGAAGAGAAGCTTTTGGATACAAGAAATTGCAGGGAGAATGGGGACCAAATACCTCATTCTTGGCAAGAGAAAACAACCCCAGAAAAAGGGAAAACAAAAAAATAAGCTGAGCAAGGCAGAATAAAAGCAGTTTAGCTATCTTACTTTTAAACCAGTAGCTAAATTACCTCTCTGAGAAGTTCCTGCTTTTGCTAGAAGCCTGGTTTGAAAGGGATACAGCTTGTAAACAGTCCTGCTGTGTCTGTAAACACTCTGAAGAAGTAATGATGATAGATGAAGCTGTGTGTAAGGCCTGAGAAGGAACATTAATCAGTCCATCCCTTGTCCAGTCAACAGTCAAAGCAAATACCATTGTGAGGATTTGTATTATGGCCAGGACAGAGATCAAGGGAACAGCTAGAGTCCTGACATATGGGCTGGAAGGTTTGCACCCTTCCCCCAGAGGAAGACACCTCTTTTCCACTGATGCTTCAGGGGAGACTGATGCCATGGTGTCTATTCCATAGATAAACTATAGGGGTTTAGCCCCCCCTCAGGAATCTGTGTGTGTGACCACAGACACTGGGCCGCTCCCACACAAGGATCAGGCTTTGGATTTCTCAAGGCTGATCAGATCCTTAAAGTTAATGATTATAGATAGAATAACAACTAACATTCTTAGAGAAACTGCTGACATTTTTGTTCCCTTCCTCAGCTCACCCCCTGGGCTATATGAGATAATAATTTTCAATAAAAGCTGAGTGGAACAAACACTCAGGGTCATTCACTGGAACCCCACAAGCTAGTGGTAATCTCCTTTGTTTCTTACCTTTGTAGACTATTCTGTACACCTTGTTTCTTTATCTCTTGCAGCTTTTAACATTACTTTTCTGCCAGTTCTGCAGGTCTTAAAGGACCCTGCCCTTGGGGCAGGACCCTGGCAGAAATAGAGATAAATCTCATTTCCCTGTCTGGGATTGGGTGAATCCAATGGGCTATCTTACTTATATTTCCCTTAATTGGAACCATAGAAAGTTTACGAAATGTATTAAGGCTCTAGCATCTACATCCACTGATTTAGGGTGGTAAATATGAAATCATCACTTATTTTTTTTTGTATCCTGTTGAAACTGTAGGCCATGTATGCTGGTGGTCATTCACTATATAAAATAAAAATGCTTTCCAATATGAACATTAAGTATTCATTAAGCGATTAATTTTCCCACAGTTTCAGAAAGAGATAAAAAGTAGATCAAGATAGTCTTTGTTATTAGGAGAGATAATAATAACATGATAGCTATAATTTATTGAACACTTGCATGTGCCAGTGTGCTAAGCAATTTTCATTCATTACTTAAATTAATCCCCATAACATTATTAAGACATGAGTATAATTGTGACTGTTCCACAAAGTTAGAATACTAAAGACTAAAAAATATTCTACTGAATAAATTAGCAAAACTTAAGGGTGGGTGTAAATCACCCAGTGTTGGCAGTATGTATTGAGGAATACGTGTATTCAAACTTGCCTGGCAGGTCAGAGGTTAAGTTGTTAAAAATTATTTTATTTAGTAGCTTATAATATATACATCTAGAGCCATAATGCTATTTTATACTTTGGTAGGTTGTATGCAAGTCTAGGAACATACTCTAAAGGGATCATCCAGGATACCTGTGATTTGAATGTCCCCTCAAAGTGTAGAAGTTTGTTTCCTGATATGGCAGCACTGAGAGGTGCGGTCTAGAAGAGGTGATTGGATTATGAAGACAGAGCCCTCATGAATAAATTAATCCATTATTTGATAAATGTGTTAATTGGTTATCATGGAAGGGACACTCGTGGCTTTATAAGAAGAGGAAGAGAGATCTGAGCTGGCCCCCTGGCATGGGATATCCTGTACCTCTGAGCTCTGCATAGAGTCCCCACCAACAAGAAAGCTTTCACCACATGCCATTACTCTACTTTGGGCTTGTCAGCCCCAAGTACTATAAGGAATAAATTCCCTTTTCTTTATGTTACCTAGTTTCAGATATTCTGTTATAAGTAACAAAAAATGAACTAAGATAAAACTAAAGGAAAAAAAATGTGAGATTGATATTAATTTGAGCAATAGTTGTAATTTAGAAAAAATATAAAATAAAATAAAATATAGGCATATGACTTGTTACTAAATTCAATATGCTTACACATACACCTATATATGTGTATATAATATGTACATAAAAATGAATGTAACTTTATATCTACATATCCCCTGGATAAAACTATGATTTAAAAAAAACATGAATATACTAAAATACAATTGTCCAAAATTTATTTCTTACATTATTTCTTAATTTCTTAAAATTTATTTTCTTATGCTATATGAGGTCAGACAATTAAATTCTTGAACTCATCCTAAAAAAAGTACTACATACCTTATTGCTGAATATCACTGGGGTTGCCTTCAAAGTGCTTCCCTTGGAAAGCTATGCACTGATGCCAGCACCTAATCCACCCTACAAAGTAATTTTGGAACTCATTTTCTGGAATGGCCATCAGCACTGTTGTCATAGGGTGTTCTAGTTACTTGTTACCTGGCTCCTTACAGACAATGTCTTGTGAGCTGATACATCGTTGTGATGCAAGAGTCATGAATTGTTGGTGAAAAGTTTATGTCATTTTCATTTAACGTTTTCATGCAGCCTTCTCAGAACTTCTGAATAGTAAACCTGGTTAACTGCTTGTCCAGTTGGTACAAATTCATAATGAAAAATCCCTCTGATATCAAAATAGTTTAGCAACATTGTTTTGATTCTTGATTTGGACTGAGGGAACTTTTCTGGCTGTGGAGAATTAGATGACTTTTATTGTGCATTTTGATGCTTTGTTTCAGGGTCATATTGGTACAACTATATTTTATCACCAGTGATAACATAGCCGAAAACATCTTCTTGCCTCTTCAAAAGGTCTTGGTAAACTTCAACTCTCTTTTGCTTTTGTTCATCAGTAAACATCAGAAACATTTTTGCACCCACCATTCTCATGCCAAGATTTTCAGTTAAGATTTTCCTGTTTCTCTATCAATGTTTACTTGGTCTTTTATGCTTCTCACAGTCAGCTGATGACTTTGATGCACAATTCAAAGAACTTTTGCAATGTTTTCATCAGTTCTTCTTGTTACTGGCTGCCCTGAACGCTCTTCATCAGGATAATGCCCTCAGAAAAACATTTCATCCATTTGTACACTGCCATTTTCTTCATGGCATTATCCCCATCAACTTGGACTAAAATGTCCCTGATTTTACTTCCACTCTTTCCAAGTTAACCAGAAAGTCAATGCTTGTTTGTTGTTCTAATTCAAGCTCTGATATCCTTGTGACTGTACAAAAAATCTGCAACAATAATGAGAACCACTCAGCAAGGCACAGCCACATGTTGATATGAACACAGCTTTGAGACACTCATATACTAAGGTTATAAAATCTTACTGAGTTGTTTGTACAGTGCTGCCATCGTAAGCACACAGTGGCAAGTTGGACACCTTGATCATCTGACCTTGGATCCTTGAAACAGTGGATTACAAATGGTGCCCCAGATGGAACTGTGGCATGTGCCTTGATTTAAGCACTTTTTTCCTTGAATAACCTTACCCATCTACTCTTTGGTTGTCCCAACTTATACTTTAAGATAAAACCCAGAAATTACCCTTCCTAGAAATTATATTCTGCCTCTTTTCATGTACATGTAGGATTTCCCCTCATCTCTCTATCCTAAAATATGACATGTTATTTTAAAATGTCTCTTCTTGGTGCTGATGCCTCACTGGGACTTCCTGTGAAGTCAAAGACTATTCTATTTCCTATACATATTTTCAGGACCTACAAAGTGCTTATCATGGAGGAGGCATCATAAGCTTCTGAGGATATGAACCTCTTTACTTGGGAGCACAACCAGTCTTTATGCTAACATAGTATGTTTACTTTAAGATACTATGGTTCTCTTTGTTCAGTTTCCCATAATTGTTTACTGTGCTGTATTGTTTTTATAATGATCAAAATATATACAGGCATGCAAAATGAGATAGGAATCCAATACATACCAATGGCTACCTATAACCATGTCAATCTTACTTTAACTCACAAATTTTAGAAATACTTACAGAAATTATTATATGTATTTCATGGAAAATCTTAAAAATTTATTTGTAATTGGAGGTCGAAATTCAAGAAAATTTACATGCTTGTCGAGAGAAGCCAATACCAATGTCCTGGGAAAGTTTTTAAAGCGCAAAAACTACAAATAACTTAGTCAAATCAAAGCTGTAGAAGTATTTTTATGCACAGCAAAGTGTGTATAACTCAGGTTAAAACCATTCAGGGAATAAGGAAATCTAGCTGTTCTAAAAAATGAAAATCAAGGAAATAAATAATAAAAGATGATATTAGACAAATATAGATATTTCAGATACCTTGTTAGGAAGATCTCCTTACATAATCATGCAGTTTCTGTGTATCTGGTCCTGCCACAGACACAGATCATAATTTTAAATTCCTGAAGTTAAGCAAAAACAGTTAAGAAATAATCTTAACTTTTCTGAGGGTATTTATTTGAGTCAACGTCTTAGCTGTACACTGAAGGAGGAGTAACTGTCTCTCTTGAGCTGGGTAGAGACCTGGTTTAGGGAGTGTGTACCAACAAATTGATTGATTGATATTAACACATTGACTGCCACACTAAAAACATGTTTTTTCCTTGAGGGCACTGAATTTTATTAGGTTAAGATAGGTGAAGAGACATGTAAGTTATATATGCTTCATTAAGCCCTGAGCTCAAAACTAGTGAGAGTTAAATACAACTCATATGGCAGCTAACATAAAAAGGAGTAAAACCCACAGAATCTGAGCAGGTATATTAAGCTTCTTCTCTGCGGTGGTATTTCTCTGTCAAAGTCCCAACAATAGAATGTCATCTCCTAACACATTGAAAGTTCTGGAGGCCAAAAAGTTTATTGAAAAACACTATAATGACGGTTGAGTCTAAACAAAAGAAATTTCCTTAAAGAAAGAGGTAGAAAAGGAGCCAAAAAAAAAATCACAGTACAATAGAAAAATAACGAAGTTAAAGTACAGACATGTAAGTAAACACAGAACATCTTTGATCCTCAACACATATCCAGAAAGCATCAAAGACAAATGTTACAGGTAAAGCAATAAAAGGTATTACCAAGAGAGAGACAAAAGGGGGGGGGAAGCAAGCACATATTTAGATGCTCTGTTAGAAGAGAAAACAAAGCCAGGCAAGCAGCAAAAGATCTGAAAATTGAAAGAGAAAATCAAATCAGTGGCTTTTCTGCTTTATCCGTCCCTCTGCACACAGACAGCGCACTTTGGAGTCCAATAGAGTGAAAACAAGATTGGGCAACTTTAGCAGAAACACATCCTCTCCATTTTTAAAATAATGAAAACAGTAACGGAGGCATGACTAGGAACCAAATGGAAGAAACACCCAGGGAAATTGTGCAGGGGACAGTCAGAGAGGCAGTGAAGGGAGTTTATTCTTTGGAATGAAAATTCAGCATGGCCAGACCAGGACTACATGGATCAATGGCCTGGAAGAAATTGGTTGAGAAAAATGTGAATCTGTTAATGATCACATTTGGTCAAGCAAGAAAAAGGGTGCTGAGGTGCTGGGGAAGACTGGATCTGGGTTTTGAAGTGATATAATGAGACTGTTTAAATTCCTGAGCATGATACAGTCCTCACCGTCCACCCACAGGCTTCCTCTCTCAGCACCTTTACTCAGCTCCTTCCAACAGCTCCTCAGTCCTCACAGCTGTCCATGGAGAAACCCAGACCCTCTATTGAGGTTGTAAAGCATCTATACCAACTGGACCACACCTCCTTGGCAGCCCCTCCTATCTGTTCCCTGTTGTTAACTAAGTTCCAGCTACTCCTTTATTCTGCCAAAGCTAGAGGCTCATGCATCAAAAATGCATGTTATTATCGCTGGGATTTTTTTCTCCTTCCCTCTCTTTCAAATGGCAGCTTATCAGTGAGGTTTTCCCTAATAATATACTATTACCACCCTTTACTATCACTTTTAATTACTTCAGAATATTTATCAACATTTGAAATAAGTGTGCATTGTTATTATCTGGTATCTCCTGCATGAGATATAGACTTCTGAACTATGGGTTGATCATCACTCAATCTCAAGCCACTGGAAGAGCAACTGCTCTAGAGGAGGAATCATTTCATAAGCAAATACCGATTGACAGAAGAACAGTAATCCTTCGAGCCTGAAGCAAAAATTAAAAAGCACAAATACATGTTGAGGCCTACATTATACCAAGAAAGGTACCAGGCATTTTATAGACAAGTATTGTCCATTTAAATCTCACACAAGACCTAAGACATTGTTATTTTTCTGATTTTACAGATAGTGGTTGTGACTAGAAATAATTAAATGAGTAAATGACTTAATCAAAATCATGAAACGTCTAAGAAGAACTTGGGTTCAAATCTGATTTTGAATCCCATGTTCCATCCATTTCATGAAACTGAACATTCTTTCTTCTGATCAGTTCCTTCCCTAATGGGCTCATTTTCCAACATCTTCTGTGAGGCAGACTATAATGGCCTTCTTCTTTGGGAGCCTTCCTTTTCTGATCATCAACTGAACTTTCATGGGAAAATATATAAGCTTGAGAAACTGGCTATTGCTTTTCTGTATCAATTCTATTCCTTTGACTAAGCAGTCAGACCTCTTAGGGCAATAACCATCTTTATTCCTTCTTTGTTTGCCCTAATTCCCCTGGACCTGGTTCTGCTATGTCCCTCCTGTCTCTGTACCCTGCCCTCCCTTTCTTGTAGCATCTATACCCCTGTCCCCATGCCACCTGCATCCTTACATCCCCTGCTGTAACTTAGAACCAATTCTCTACACATTGAGATAATGACTTAGCATGAAAATAGGAGACATTATATTAAATAGGCTTCTCTTACTTCCAGATACATTTTCATCATTTTTATGATAATGGCCAGGAGAATGAATGAGAAATAAAAATTATTACAAGTGACGCATAGCTTCCACTGATCTGTTTGTCCATACTTGATGAACATAGCCTCATTCTTGTCTCTGTGGTAGTTGCCCTTTGAATGACCATTTTTGTAGTAGTTAAGCCAAGATGTGCTTCCAAGCGAGATAGACCTGGATTCACATTCTTACTTGGACTCTTCCTAGTTCTGGGTGACCCACTGTAGTTAATTTACTTGTCTAATCCTAGTCTCTATCTCTAAAATGGGTAATTGGAATGTCTATTTCCAAAGATTCTTATAAGAAATAAGATCCTAATACATGTAAATGTCTTAACAATGTTTCTGACCAGTAGAAATTATAGAATAGCTATATTGTTCAAGGTTGGCAGCAATGTCACCTCTAGCCCATTGGAGGGTTTACATCAGTGGGCTGTAGAGAAATTCCCTTTCCTTTTAGAAGATGGAGTGGAATCTCTCCAAGGGCTCTCAATGATTTCTTGCTAGGAAAAAATACACTTCTCTACTTAGAGGGAACGTATGCTATTTTTCAAAAGATTTGATACTGACATCAGTAAAAATAATAAAAACAAACCTTTTCATTTTAAGAGATGGCTTTTGTTACCATTTGTTCTCTTGGTGTGCTTTTTACACTGCTAAATAGCTTTTCAGTTATTTCCCCAATTAGAAACTGTATGTATAAGTTGTCTGTCATTCACAAATTTAACAACCATGATAGTGATAATTTGTAAAAATGATAGAAACCACTCACCAATAACTGGATCTTTTCCAACCCGTACATGCCTGAATCTGAAAAGTCCCTTCCTTGGCAGTAGGTGGAGCTTTGTGAATGAGAGTCAGCGAAAGTTTTGCCTCCCAAGGAGGTTCATTTCTGCTGCCCCAGGGAGGCTAATACACTCAGCCAGCAGGTTCACAGCAGAGAAAGTTTAATTTCTCATAATGCTAAGCAAGGAAATAGGAGCAATATCTCGAATCTACCACCCCAAGAATTTGGGAGACAGGGTTTTTAATGATAGTTTTGAGGGCAAAGGATCAGCCAATTAGGTTTGCTAATTGAGTTGAGGGGGAGGAATGGACGAGGCTTGAGTTCTGGGGGAACCATCAGTTACTTGCTATGGGCCACGGCCTGGGTAGGTCGGCCAATTCACTGCATTGTAGGACCTTGGAGATACCTCAAAAACTACCCTCAGGTTCTGAAAGGGTGGTGTTACCTAGTGAGAAAGCTAAGAATCTTTGTTACTGCCAGCTTTGTGACTTCAGAGTGGCAATTATACAGAAGCGAACAAGGGGACAGTGGCTAATTATTATTATTTTAGCTAGGCCTGTGTCTTATATTTAGCTGGTCCCTTACCACACTTCTCACTTTGTACCCCTTTATCTATTTGTGTGCAGGGTGGTTTCAACGTGAGCAAAAATAACATGTGTTTTGGCCCATGCAATGAAGAGCCCTGCGGGATGCTCTAGTGACATGTATTCTTCCTCTGCCACAGCTATGCCATACTGTGTCACTGTGGCAGAGCCAGAGGATCGAAGTGGCATTCGGCTATGGAATCAGGTGACCCAAAGAGGCCCCAGATTTGCACTGAACTTGCATAAATTAGAAGAGGAATTCTTTTCTTATAGTGATGTCCAGCTGTCTTTCTTTTCTGCTGACACAGTGGAAGAATAGAGTGGTCTTGGGACACACAGTAAATACATAAACAGCAAGTAAAGTGACTAGCAAAAAAAGAAAAAAAACAAAACAAAAAACCAAGGTTCCATCCTTGGGTATTGTTCCTGATATCCCACACCACAAAATCAGAATGTGGCCTGGTGCACAGATTAGATGCCCCTATATGGGGCTGTTTATTATTATAGTATAGTCTAAGCAGCACATGCAAGAAAATGTTAATTTATCAGGCCCAAGCTGCTTAAATTTTGCACTTCCCAGAAGTACCTGTTGTTTTGACTAGCCCCCTTGGTGGGCACCTGAGAATTGAGTGCTTGGAATATTCTAACTTTATAAGAGTGTTTGCACGCCTAGGGCCTTGAAGAAAGCTGTACAAGTCTGTTTAGTTATTTTGTGCAAACAGTGTGATTTATGGGGCACACCTGCTTTCTTTTAGGAGATGTGTAGTGGGGATAATGGCAATCAGTCATAAAGGCACTGAGTGCTTCTATGATCAGTATTCCTTGAAAACCCAGCCTCTTAGGTTCAAACCAGTTTCCCTGGTAGACACTGCATGTGTGTTACTACAGTTTATAAATGAGGTAATTAAATGTGTTTTGAGCGACCCCTCTGGGGGAAAGTTCCTGAAAGCTTACTCTTGATTTCCTCTAGACCAGGGGTTCTTAACCTGTGGGTTCTGACCCACAGGAACTGTATTAAAGGGCCGTGGCACTAGGAAGGTTGAGAATCTCTGCTCTAGACTTTGATGCTCTGCTTGCTAAATTTTCTTTGTAAACTTTCACTATATTGGGCCCTAACCATTAGTGACTCCAGAGTTCTGTCCGTCCTTTCAGTGAATCATTATATTCCGATTGATCTTAGGGACCGCCAAGACAATTCCCTAATCAATGGAGACAATTAATACTGAAATTTGGGTGCCTATCTTAATGAACACAGAAAATTAAGAATGAAAGTACAGTACTATCATAACAAAACCCTGTCATGGAAGCTAAAATATTGTGAATTGTATTATATCGGTGGCCAAACTTCTGTTGTATTCAACAGGGTCGAATCCACTCACATGGGGGTAATTTGAGAATTAGATCATGTAAATAATGAGTTTGTCTGTCTTCTAAAAGACGAGAGTATAAGAAAAAAGTTTAGAAAAATAAATTTTATAGAGCGTTTTGAGTAGAAGTGAGTACATTCTCTAAAGCATGTTGAGATAGTGATAAGCTCAGTGAAGAATTGGCTATGGAGCAGAATTAAAAAATCACAAACTGTCCAAGTCTTTTAATACTGGTGAAACTAACTGCTTTTGAATTCCAAATTATAATTGTTGAATATAATACAGACTTTGAAAGTCATAAGTCTATAAAACCTTAACCAAGTAACAATGATTAAATTAAGGATTCCCATCTTTTGTTAAAACTTCTCAGAAGACTTAAATACCTTGAAACAAAAATCAGCTCAAGTAGCCATGCTGATAAATTAATATCAGTGTTAAAATAGCTTGAGGTAGGTAACAGATTTATGGCAATTCAGCAGGGGATAAAGAGGAAGAAGGGGACAATGAAATAAGAGAAACATACTAGACCCAAGAATATGTAAAGAATATCTGCGAAACCTGTGTAGATATAGTTCCTAATAGATTGGTCTGAATCATTTCAAGCATAGGAGTCCCATGGTATTTGCTATTGTTGTTATTGTTTTTAAATAGTATTATGTAGCTAAAGAAACTTTATGAATAGACTGAAAAAGCTTGTAATCTTTGAGATGAAAAACTAATCTTTTCATTGGTTGAAAATGTTGATAATGTTCATCCACTCCAGGAAACACTTGTAACAATTCTTGAAACCATCCCTTTAACTCAGGACTATAAAGGATTGTGCAGGAAACTTTCCAGATTGATATCAGACAGAGCAGGGTTTGAATCCAAAAGCCATTATGGGCTAGCTATGGAACATTGGGCAATTTAAATGGGAATAATTATAATGCCGTTTCAAAAGGCTATTGTGAGGATTAAGTGCATGTAATTGCTTAGCATAATTTCTGCCACATAGACAGCATCCAATAAATGTTAACATTTAGTGTCAAAATTATTTTTGGGTCTTCATGCTTCTACAAGCAGGTAGTGGGTTGAGAAACTGCTACTGTCCCCAAGAATGGCATATTCATCAAACTCTTAGGATAAGAACACAGAGAATAATGAAAGCTGAGGGAAACAACTTTCAGAAGATGGAACGAGGAGGCCTCCGAGGACAATAAAAAAGGGAACGTCCTTCAGAAGAGCAGAATAAAGGCCCCATCAAGAAATGTTCTCTACCCTCAGAATAGCTTATATAATATCTGCCTGGTAAGATTTCAGAATTTCTAAAAATCAGCAACCTCTATGTATCTCTCATTCTTCTCCCTTCAGAATGCTGATGCTTATTGTAATTTTTCTAGCCTTATTTCACCATTATATAGTAAGTGTATGTATGAGAGGGGAAGACAATTGTCATTAGAGTTCTTAGGAACTATCTCTAGAGGTGATGGAGAAACTATTGCAGAAGACCTAAACTTAAGATTTGTTATGGGATAAGATGTTGATGGTCCTCCTTGACAAGGAGGTATTATGTTTTACCCACTAGTGTAAGTTTACTAGAGAATTAAACTTATTGCAATAGAGCTGGAAGAACAAATCACAGTAAACTTTTCTGGTCCTCACGGTATCAGTTTCTCCTTTTGTGCCTTGGTTTATAGGAACTGTAATTCCCAATGTCCTTACTGTTAGATAAGGCAATATGGCCAGTTCCAGCTAACAAAATGCATCACTTTTCAAGGGGAGACAGTGAAAAGCCTCTGAGAGTTGTTCAATTTCATTATCCCATTACTGCAACTATTATGGAGCCCTCCTGTTGAGATGACCAAATCCCAAAGGCAGCAGATTAGATGCAGGAGAGTTGTCACCAATAATTTCCTAAACCCAAAGTGAACTCCTTTTTTTTTTTTTAATGAAGGAAAATTAATATTGTGTGTGAAGACAAAGATATTTGTGGTTGTTAAAGCATTATAGTGTACATTGTCTTGACTAAAATTGTGAGTACTACCGAAGATCTGTGACTTAAAATAGTTTTTAATACTTCTAAGAAGTAAATGAAGAAAGGGAAATGCTTCCAAACTCATTTTAGGAAGCAAGAATTATACTACAACCAAAACCAGACAATGGCACTCCCAGAAAAAAATAAATTATGGGCAAATATACCTAATGAAGGCATACTGGCCTGTAATTTTCATCTGGACAAAATTAGCAAATTACTAGCAAACCAAATTAAACCACACATTAAACAAAATGTTCACTATCATCAAGTGGGATTTATCCCAAAGATGCAAGATTAGCTCAACATACACAAATATATAAATGCAATATGGAATAAAGGGCAAAAACTGTATGATCATATCAATAGATGCACACAATGGAATATAACAAAATTCAATATAATTTCATGATAAAAACTCTGGAAAAAAAAACAGGTATAAAAAAAATCATACCTCAACACCAGAAAGACCACTAGAACAAATCCATAGTTATAGTAATACTCTATGACAAGAAGCTGAGAGCTTTTCATTAATCAGAAACAAAAGAAAGAGGCCAACTCTCACCACTTCTATTAAACACAGCACTGGAGGGTCTAGGGAGGGCAATTAGGCAAGAGAAAGAAATAAAAGTCATTCAAATTGGAAAGGAAGAAGTTAAATTGTCCATGTTTACAGATGACACAACATTAAATAAAAACACTTTAAAGACTGTACCAAAAAATAAATAAATAACTGTTAAAACTATGGAACATAGGACAAAGGTACAAGTCAAATCTGTGAAATGTAGAACTTAGATGTGTTGGCACAATAATCAAGTAAATGAGGTGAAAGCTATGTTGATTGGTTTAATGTAACCACCTCAGATTATATATATAAAAAAATCAGCACATTGTACCCCACATACGCATGAATGTATTCATTATCTATGTATATTTGACCTAATAAAATAAAATTAAAAAAATAAAAATAACACAAATTTTTAACTTAACAACAACAAAAAACTATTAAGTGAATTCAGTAACGTTTCAAAATACTGAATCAGCATGTGAAAATCAGTAGTGTTTCTGTACACTAATAATGAATTATTTAAAAAATAAATCAAGAAATTAATCTCATTTAAAATAGCTATAAAAAGTTTAAATATAATTAGTCTTCCATATCTGTGGGTTCCACATCTGTGAATTAAACCCAACTCTGGATCAAAAGCACTTGAAATAAAATTTATTCTGTATTGAACAGGTATAGACATTCCCCACATAACATTCCCTAAACAATACAATTTATATTGTATTAGGTGTTATAAGTAACCTAGAGATGACAAAATTTGCGGAAGAATGTTCATGGGTTAGTTATATGCAAACATGTTCAGGTACTTGAACATCTACAGATTTTAGTATCTGTGCAAGGTCCCATAACAAACCCCCATGTATACAGAGGAGTAACTGTACTTAGGAATGAATTTAACTAAGGAGGTGAAAGAAAGGAAGTACATTTAATGAAAGAAATTGGGATGTAAATAAGTAGAAAACACCCCATGTTCAAAGACTGGAAGAAGAAATACTATGAAATACTATCCATACTACCTAAAGTGGTCTACAGATTCAATATTATCTCTATCAAATTCCAATGACATTTTTTGTATAAACAAAAATAAAATACTAGTAGGCTCGGCGCCTGTGGCTCAATCGGCTAAGGCCCCAGCCCCGTACACCTAAGGTGGCGGGTTCGAATCCCTAGCCCAGCCCCCCAAACAACAATGATGGCTGCAACCAAAAAATGGCCGAGCGTTGTGGCGGGGCGCCTGTGGTCCCAGCTACTTGGGAGGCGGAGGCAGGAGACTCGCTTGAGCTCAGGCGTTGGAGGTTGCTATGAGCTGTGATGCCATGGCACTCTACCCAGGGGGATAGCTTGAGGCTCCGTCTCAAAAAAAAAGAGTATTGGAGGAAAGGAAAAGAAAAAAAAACAGCTTTTTATTCATTGTCTCCCATCTCTATGATGACATAAAAAATGCACTTTAAACTTTTAAGAATATTTTAAAAATACTTTTTTTAAAAGAAATTTTATACAATTATTATGAACATTATGTTGTGATGGAAATTGAAGAAATGACTCAGACATATAAAAAAAAAGAAAAGAAAGTCAAATGTAGTCCTACTATCCAGAGATTGCCACTGTTTACATTTTGTGCATTTTTTTGGTTAGCTTTCTGTATATGCTTTTCTAAAATGATGACTATACAGTGCGTTCTGTTGTTTTATAATCTGTTCCCTTTACTGAATGTGTCATGAACATCATAAACATGAACAATTAGTACACGTTCTTCTACTACATCGTTTTTAATGCCTGAAGTCATTTCAGTTGCAGAGATTATGCTGTAATTTAGGTAATGAGCTTGGTACTACTAAACCTTTAAGTTGTTTTCAATTTTTGTATTAATATGAACAACAGCAATGCAGTGAACATGTGTCTCTCCTGTCCTCATAGAGCCCTGGTTATCTCCTCAGGGTAAATAAATAGAAATTTAGATTTCTGGATCCAAGTGTACTGAAAATGGAAAGACTATATATTGTATACCCTCACTGATAATTGTTTAAATGTGAACTTTTTTAAAAAAGGAGAGTGCGGCTCGGCACCTGCGGCTCAATCGGCTAAGGCGCCAGCCACATACACCTAAGGTGGAGGGTTCGAATCCCCAGCCCGGCCCACCAAACAACAATGATGGCTGCAACGAAAAAATGGCCGGGCGTTGTGGCAGGCACCTGTGGTCCCAGCTACTTGGGAGGCGGAGGCAGGAGACTCACTTGAGCCCAGGAGTTGGAGGTTGCTATGAGCTGTGATGCCATGGCACTCTACCCAGGGGGATAGCTTGAGGCTCCATCTCAAAAAA
>CAUYQV010049308.1:0-14097 GCA_963574575.1 Galagoides demidoff | reverse complement strand
ATTGATGCCAAGGGCGACAAAGTGAGACTCTGTCTAAATAAATAAATATTGGGAGTTTTCAAGTTCATCCATTTTTTTCAAATCAAGAGCCTACCATGTGCCACGCAGGCACTGCTCTAGGTGCTTAGATACATCAGTACTGATCTAAATGCTCTTCTCTCAGCCATTAGTTCTGGGTAAACTAGCTGTGCTATATTTTTCATTCTTAGTACTGTACCACCTATAGACTGACAAATCCCAAATTTCTATGTCTAGCCTCTTATCCCAGGATTCCAAACTCAGTCTCTTCTCAGTCTTTCCACCTGAATTCAACAAAGGTCTCCAACATAACAATCAAAATAGAGCTCTTAATTATTCTTCCCAATCTCGGCTTGGTGCCTGTGGCTCAAGTGGCTAAGGCGCCAGCCATGTACACCCAAGGTGGCGGGTTCGAATCCAGCCCAGCCCGCCAAACAACAATGCGAGCTGCAACCAAAAAATAGCCGGGTGTTGTGGTGGGCAGCTGTGGTCCCAGCTACTTGGAAGGCTGAGGCAGTAGACTCGCTTGAGCCCAGGAGTTGGAGGTTGCTGTGAGCTGTGATGCCATAGCACTCTACCCAGGGGGAAAGCTTGAGGCTCTGTCTCAAAAAAATATTCTTCCCAATCTCAGTGAGTAGTATTACAACTTACCCAACTGCTAAATCCTGAAATCCAGTCGTCCTTTATTTTCTACAACCAACCTCCCAAACCTAACTCCATTTCCAATCCACCAGTAATTTCTATTGGTTTTAATCCCCTAACCTCTCTTAGGTATGTCCATTTCAATCTAAAATGCAACATTTTATGCGGACAGATACGCATTCAACTCTTGCTTCCAGCCCACATTCTACTGCTCCTTAACAATTATTTTAGGAGAATAATCTCTACTTAAAAATCCTCCAAAGGCCCTCAACTGAAAGTAAAGTCAAAATCTCTTACTACTAGGTAGGGTATGATAGCTCACACCTGTAATCCTGGCACTCTGGGAGGCCAAGGCGGGTGGATTCCTTGAGCTCAGAAGTTCAAGACCACCATATCCACATCTGTACTAAAAAAGTAAAAAAAAAACTAGCCAAGCATAGTGGCACTGTGGGCACCTATAGTCCCAGCTACTAGGGAAGCTGGGAAAAGGGGATCACTTGAGCCCAACAGACAGAGAAGCTGGTATGAGTGATGATGATGATGCCATGGCACTCTACTCAGGGTGAGAGAGTGAGACTCTGTCCAAAAAAAAAGTCCTCTTACCACAAAGTCTGGTATGGTCTCTCCCTTTATTGCCTAACTCACCTGGTTCTCTGACATCTTCCTCTTGGCTTCCTGTTAATGAACCAAGTTCTAATTACCTGTCCCTTCTAATTTATAACATCTTTTGGGAAAAACTCGTTAAGGCTGGTCCATTTTCTTCCTTCAGGCCTTCCCTTGTCTGAGATCTATCAAAGCTCCTCTCTCTTTTATTCCCTAGAATAGTCTTACTTCCTTCTTAGGAATTAAACAATCTTTTATTTACTTGGCACACAGTAGGGTTTTTAAGACCATTCGAAATTTCGGAACCCAAAGTTAACTTCATGAACAAGACAGACTTCTATTAAAAGAGATGAATAATGCTTATTACCCAGCACCTTAGTTAGCCTTGTTTTAAATCTGATCTCATCAAAGTTTCAATGTTACTAACATTCTCTAAGACAGCAGTTCTTAACCTGTGGGTCGCCACAGGAACTGTATTAAAGGGCCGTGGCATTAGGAAGGTTGAGAACCAGTGCTCTAAGAGATTACACCTCTTTCCCAACTCCAACTGTCTTCCTTTAAGGATATATCAACAGAATTATCTGAAGTTTTTGTTAAGGAAAAAGGAAAAATCCTTAGATTCCAGATATTGACCTCTCATTGACCATTATAACTTGTCAGTGTGAGAAAGGCAAAGTGGTAGACTGTAACAAATCAAATCAAAAAAGAATACTAATCTGTTACAATCTATAAAAAACACCAAATGATACCCATCCTGTCTGAAACTCATAGTAGGCTATAAGAATTAGAACAGGCCAGGTCGTTTGGCTTACACCTGTAATCCTAGCACTTTGGGAGGCCACAGCAGATAGCTGCTTGAGCTCAGGAGTTCAAGCCTAGCCTGAGCAAGCCAGAACCACTGCCACTAAAAACAAGAAAAAATATCTGGAGTTGTGGGCACCTGTAGTTAGTTTCAGCTACTTAGGAGGCTAAGGTAAGAGGATAGCTTGATGGCTCGGCACCTGTGGCTCAACTGGCTAAGGTACCAGCCACATACACCTAAGGTGGCAGGTTTGAATCCAGCCGGGCCGCCAAACAACAATGATGGCTGCAACCAAAAAAATAGCTGGGCCTTGTGGCGGGCGCCTGTGGTCCCAACCACTTGGGAGGCTAAGGAAGGAGACTTGCATGAGCCCAGGAGGTTGCTGTGAGCTGTGATGTCATGGCACTCTACCCAGGGGGAGAACTTGAGACTCTGTCTCAAAAAAAAAAAGAGGATCGCTTGAGCCCAAGAGTTTGAGGTTGCTATGAACTATGATGTCATGGCACTCTATCCCCGGCCACAGAATCAGACTCTGTCCCTCCACCCCAAAAAGAACATATAGGAAAGTGCTGTCTATAAAAATAAGGAATTAATCATTTATTCATCAATACTCAAAAACCACTTCTTAAGTTTTTTAATTTAGTTGTTAGAAAAATACAGATATATAAGCAAAACAGACTGCTTGTCTTCATAAAGCTTACCTATATTCTAATGAGGAAACAAAAGTTAGGGGAAAAAAAGCTTATATAAAAGGGGAAAGCCTCTCTGATAAGGTGAAATTTGAAGAGTATGGTAAAGGATTTCTGGGCAAGAGACATCAAACATGGGATAAACACAGTATGATTTTGAGTCATGTTCCACTATGTTTAAATAACTAGCATAATTAATATTTGTCTTTGTGAACTACTGCTGTAATTCACTTCACAATCTAATTTGCCTCCAAAGAAACAATGACCTATTTCATAGATGATAAAGATTTATATCACAACTTAGAAGAACCCATGCAGTTGTTTTAAAGGCTCTCCAGCAAAACACTCTGGCACCATCACTATAATTAAAAATCTAAGAAAATCTGAATTTTCTGAAAAATTCTGCTAAGAAAAATCTAGCAGAATTCCTATAATCTGCTAGAGTAAATTAGGAGCATACTGGGAGGCATGATCTTGCTAACTCTTACGTTTTCTTTTAATATTGTCAGATGCTTTTCTCTGGCCCACCTGTCTCAAAACATGCACCCCTATGGGAAGAGGAAAAAAATAAGAGCACAGAGCAATTTGTATATAACTACATCAATTAGGATAGCCTTATTATATTGTACACATCATAAAACAGGCACTTAAAGTGATTGGCCACAAGTTTAATTCAAAACAAAGCATAGTTAACATTTCTAAACAAAGTCTTTAAAATGCGAAATATTAAACTAGAGCCTAACAGAGTTGGGCTCACTAATTACACTTAAGTTGAAAAAAAATCATATCATTTTAAGACCAGAAAAAACAGTGACTAATTAGCTTTTACCGTTTTACAGGCATTGGTTAATTTTCTAGTATATAAAAGAATGAACATGATTTAGAAACAGGTTTTTGGAAACTTTGGAAGCATGAATCAATAGCTATAATCAGAGAAGTAGTAACTTCTCTTCCTTCAAAAGTTTAAGGATAACTTACCTACCAATGTTTGGAGGTTCCCTTGAGATTAGCATTTCAGTTGATCTAATGAAAACTATACATGCACAAAGAATATATATTAGCTTTAGGAGTCCTTCCACTGGGATGCGTACTGTCCCACCGGGGTAGACATTCTCTGTGCTGTCAAGAGGCTCAGAATGGCCCCAGTAAGCCAAAAGGCAGGATTCCTATGGTTATAAGATTTGCTACTTCACGCCTTTCCTCTCTTTCTTTCTTTACCAACTAATTAAAACCAGCTAACTTAAACTAGCAGATTTAGGTCCTATTACTACTGATATGACCCACTTCCAACCCAATCTGTGTTTAAGACATATACCATATTTCTGGTGCTAAAACTGCTTTACTTGCATTCTTGCTTTAAAAAAAAATTTATTGCCACTCTTTTTTTTGAGACAGAGCCTCACTATGCCATCCTTGATAGAGTGCCATGGCATCACAGCTTACAGCAACCTCAAACTCTTGAGCTTAAGCGATTCTCTTGCCTCAGCCTCCCAAGTAGCTGGGACTTCAAGTACCCACCACAACATCTGGCTTTTTTTTTTTTTTTTTTGCAGTTGTTGTTGTTTAGCTGGCCCAGGCTGGGTTTGAATCCACCAGCCTTGGTGCCTGTGGCTGGCACCAAGCCATATGCCACTTTTATAAACTGACAAAATAGATTTTTTTGGACATAAAAATGTAATTTTTGGAATTAACTGTGCGGACAGAGCTCAGCATGCTCTCACATATTATTAATTAGCATAACATCTATTAAATTTAATAATCTCTGTAAAATATTTTAACTCCCCTCTGAACTCAGAGAATAGCTGAAATGTAGCAACTAAAATCTCCACTCTTTAAAAAAAAAAAAAAACAAGCCAAAGAAGAAACAAGGGCAAAAGACAGGTAACAATAACCCTCTAGAGATTTCCAACTTTATGCTACCCCTGGAATCAGGGTTGCTCCCACTGCCTCAACAAAGACTCATCACAAAGGGGCGCAGTAACAGACAAATGTTCAGAAAATCGCTATTTAAGAGTACCTCCTGGTTTTTGAGTTCAAGCCTGATGAGAAGAAGTCATAAGCAGCTTACTCCATCCAACCTCATCACTGCCAACAGCAATCGACAGCCACAAAAGAAACCTTACCACCAGTTTCCCCTGTTACATCTTTTCCCTATACCCCAAATCCTGACAAGAATAAATCTCCAAATTTAGAAACAATTTTTAAAAATTAACGTATACATAAGGTTTCCTTTCCAATTAGATGGGGGAACACAGAGCAATAATAACCCAAAATACGCCAGGTAGTTCATGCTAAAATTAAAATGTACTTCCATCCCCACCCCTCCACAATGGCACAATGTCAAATCAATTTATATCACACCTATGTGGTCCTTTAAAAAATATATTTTGGGCTTGGCGTCTGTAGCTCAAGCAGCTAAGACGCCAACCACATACACCAGAGCTGGCAGGTTCGAATCCAGCCCAGGCCTGTCAAACAACAATGACAACTACAAACAAAAAATAGCTGGGCATGGTGATAGGCGCTTTTAGTCCCAGGTACTTGGGAGGCTGAGGCAAGACAATAGCTTGAACCTCGGAGATGGAGGTTGCTGTGAGCTGTGATGCCATGGCACTCTACCCAGGGTGACAGCTTGAGACTCTGTTTCAAATATATATATATGTATATATATATATATAGGGTTTGAAGTTGCTGTGAACTGTGACACCATGGCACTCTACCAAAGGCAACAAAGTGAGACTCTGTCTCCAAAAAAATTAAAAATAAAATAATTTTTTTAAAAAAATACCTTTTAAACAGGGCTATTACAATTTTGTCCTAGCTATCAAAGATCAGACAAATTAGATTTCTGTAAGATTTCAGATTTTCCCACAGACAACATAAGTGGTTACTTTATATAAAACAGGCATTAAAAAATCAGTCCTTGCTAAGTCTAAGACACTGACTTGCAACACACCAAATGTATGAAATAGTTCCAAAGTCTGTGTTGCTTTGCACAAATCAGATAGTATTTTCAGGTCACAGAAGCTAGCTTCTTTGTTAAATTTTGAAATTCCTTCTCTCAGGAGTAACCACCCAGAAATTACTTACCAAGTTAAAGTCTTTGTGAGATCTGTGGAACAGGCTACTACTCCAATGAGTATAATTTAGAAGGGCACAGTGAACAGATTTAGAGATTTACTATGTTACTGCCATAGTCCAAACTAGAGAACGCTTAAAATTAAATTATCTGACTTTTCTCATTCACTGTACTGTGGACTTAAGCTTAACCTATTAGAACATCTACTACTTTTGCACTACTCCTCAAAGTTTTCCTACACCAGAATTCCTAGAACAGTCTTCACAAACCAGATGCCAATGCTCTCCTAAACCTCCTTAGCAGAATCTATTCCCAGATCGAACAAAGAGCAACAAAGAGGTGGGTGGTAAGCAGGCAAGTTAGGACCCATCGAGTCTGGTCTGAAACACAAGCAGTAACATAACAGCTCCACCTTTCCCTACTACCTCCCCTGCCTTCCCGCGAAGACTACCTGCCTCAAACTCGAAAACTCTTAATTGTTGTCATTGAAGAAGTGAAGCCCTGCCATTTGAATCCTGACCAAGCAGCGCTCAAAGAACCCCACGAACAAAGGGGAAGGTGGGAGCCCACGCAAAACACAGGTGTGACAGCACCACACGCCCGGACTCGGGCCCCCAGCCCCAGTAACTACTCCGCAGCACCGATCCAGGTAGAGGGGTCCTAGGTGAGAATGGGAGACAAGAAAGAAGACCGAGGAGAGGGGACGGGAGCGGCCGTGGAGGGGGAGGGGAGAGGGGTCGGAGGGGCGGAGCTCTCGCGGCCGCGGGGCTTTGTGTAAAGCCCGGGCAGAAATTTTGACTCCGGGGGAGGGGTCGATGGAGAAGGCAGGCCGCAGGGAACCCCCAAACTTGCGCCGCCACGAGTGGGGGGCGGGAGCGGCGTGAAGAAAGACCGTCCCCCTCGCCACTACCACTAAGCCAGGGTAGGCCGGCGCCGTCCCCGACGCGGCCACCTTCGGGGCTGCGGATCGCACGGCCCGAAGGAATGAGGCAGTAGGCAAGCGGGACGTCCGCCCGATTCCCGCCCGCACAGAGTCCGCGGGAGCCCCTCAGGGACGAGGGTCTCCCGCTGTCCGCGTCGGGTCGGGAATGGGTTAAGATGCAGCTAAACGTCGGTCCCTCCTCTTCCCACCCCTCAGCACCGGCGCCCACTCGCGACGGCGGCCCCCGGCCTCTCACCATCGTAGTAGTAGCAGACTTTCTTCTTGCCGCCTCCTTGACTGTACGCCATGGGTTCCCCGGCCACCGCCGCCTCCTGGCTCGACTCCTGCTGCTGCTGTCGCCGCGGCTCGGCTGAAGAGAGAAGGGCTAGGGGAAAGGTGGAGGTGGCAGTCCCAAGGGAAGGGCAGGTCGGAGGGGGGAGTGGAGGGGGTGCCGAGAGGGCTCGGTACCGCCCGCCCGAGGGGCCGAGAGCGCGGAGCCGGGGGTGGCAGCGGCGCCAACTCGCGACACTGGGGAGGGGGAGGGGGCCGCCAAACCACCTCCGGAGGCCGCAGGGAGGTGGGGCGCGTCCACTGTGGCCTCCACGGGGGAAGAGGGAGCACGGCTAGAGAAAGAGGCCTCTTCAGGCTTGGGATAAGAGGCCTTCTAATGATGAAAAACTTGCACAGGGCGGCACCATACACCGTCTTAAAAAGCGAAAAAAGGCAAGCATTCGCTCTGCGAGCAGGTAAAGGAAGCGTGAAGCCGGGCTGACATCCTCCCCCCCGACTCTGCGAACAGTGGTTGCGCCTATCTTGAGCCTGCGCAGTCGGTGCCTCCTCAACCGTAGCCTTGGCGGTCTAGACCCCTCCGCGCCGTCCCACGCTGCTCCCCTCCCCCACTGTCGCGAAGCTCCCGCCGGAGCCGACCACGTGCTGCGTGCGGGGCACGGTGAACCCCCTCTCGCGCCTGGGCTGTGTCCCGCGGCTTCTGTAGCCTGTTGCTTGGTTTTCTCGTTTATCTATTCTTTCTTTTTTTTGTTTTATTGTTTTTAACTGATGATTCCTGTGAGATGTTGACCTTTTAAGAGGACCTAGTAAGGACGCTATGGGGGAGTGTGCCCTCCAGGTTTGATTAAGCGTTTATGGAACTCATTTATGAGGCACAGTTCTAAACCTTGCAGTTACAATATATTCCATTGATATCTATAATAGAGAGTTAATATCATTGAAGGCTTCCAACAAGGGGATTTAAGTATTACTGTATTTGTAGTCCTTCTTTGGTTGGGTAGGTTAAGGAACAGGGTCCTGTCTGGGGACTTGTACTCCAAACTTCATACATCTAGCTATTCCACCGACTATACTGCTTCTGTTCCTGGCCAGACGCTGGAAGATTGGAGTAGAAAGCTAACAGAAAGGACTTTGTCAAAAGTCTCGGAAAGCTATGAATACATGTGTCCCTATGTTCAATAAATTGTTTACCAAACATCTACCCTAAACCATCCACCTTGCACGTGAGAGGTGAGTGGCTAATAACAGCCTGCTCTGAAGCATTGGTCCCAACTACTTTATGATTTGTAGTCCCCCCAAATCCACACATTCCTGCACCCCATCAAAATAAAGGAGGCACTGTTGGAATCACTATCAACTACTAAAAATATCCTTTTTAAAATGCTGTTTGATGTCAATATTCCCAACGGTATTTATGCTTCAAGCAGCAGTTTTCCTGTACCTCACCCCCAAGAGAGTTAGAAAAATTAAGTCCAGGGTGATAATTCCTATTGCCTACCCTCAGAACTCCCCCATCTGTATTTTTTAATAAGACCCCAGGTGACCGATGCCGTTGGTACAAGAATTACAGTGGGAGAGACTCTGGCAAAGTTAATTACATGTTGTTGACTTTCTAAGTTTTGCTCTATCAAGTCCAAAAACAGCTGGAAAAATATGAGAGCAAAGTAAGTTAATTTAGTAGAAACTAATGTACTTCCCCAGAGCCTACGAAGTGAATTCTGAAATCAAACTTGATTTCCTTGGGGAAGACTTCCCTGACCACCTCCTCCAGCCCCCCATGACTGTTCTGCATATCATGTGCCTTGTATCCCTTTAGCTCACCACTTAACCATGTTACTTCCTCAGAATGTCTCTGAATGTCCCACTAGATAGTTTCATAAGAGAAGGGACCAAGTCTGTCTTGCACATAATTGTTTCTCTAATGTCTGTGACTTCCAGCAAGCCACTTAAACCTTTTTTTGGTCCAAACTGCCTTATCTATAAAATGGGCAGTATTACTTGGAGGGCAATTTCTTAAGTGAATATTGAGAAGCTCAAATAAAAAAAAAACTGATATGGAATAAATTTTAACCAATAACTATATGAAAATAAGGGATTATTAATGATCACTATAATAATAATAGCAATAATTATTATTAATGTTTTGTACCCACAGCACTCAGCCTTATACTTGAGAAGAGCCTGGACCTATCTTTTGATTGGTTAGGAAACTTGTCATATTGTTGTTTATTTAACAATTTTAAACCACTGGAAGCAAATTATTTTACCCTTAGAAACTGATATGGGGGAAGGATTTTTACTCAGTGATCAAAGCTGGCCTTGAGAATTATGTCCCTGAATATCTGTAATGAACTTTAGGATATCAGACATAAAGTAGCATCAGTTTCGTTTACCATATTCTAGCTCTCTATCACTCCTTTTTTTTTTGAGAAAGAGCCTCAAGCTGTCACCCTCGGTAGAGTGCTGTAGCATCATAGCTCATAGCAACCTCCATCCAACTCCTGGGCTTAAGCGATTCTCTTGCTTCAGCCTTCCAAAGTAGCTGGGACTATAGGCACCCACCACCATGCCCGCCTATTTTTTGACTGTAATTGTCGTTGTTGGGCAGGCCTAGCCTGGATTTGAACCCACCAGCTCTTGTGTATGTGGCTTGTGCCTTAGCTGCTTGAGCTACAGGCACCAAGCCTATATCACTCCATTTTAAATAGAGAGCTTTAGACAATATGTAGTAAAAGGAAACAAGTTGAGAGCATAGATAATTGATAGAATGCATAATTAAGGATTGTCTTTTTCCTTAACCTCTTTTCTTTTTTTCTTTTTTCAATTTTTGACTGAGACTGGGTTTGAACCCCCCACCTTTGGCATATGGGGCCTGTACCCTACTCCTTTGAGCCACAGGCGCTGCCCTTTAACCTCTTTTTCTTTAGCTTCTTTAGTCTATAGAAACTTTTTTTTTGGTTTTAAAAATATTTAGTGCTTTGAGATTATTCAGTAAAATGATCTATTAAATGTAAATGGATTATATAGAAACAGAATTATTTAGAAACTGATGGTCTCAGCTTATACTAAAAATTAAACCCTGGCTCAGCGCCTGTAGCTCAGTGGCCAAGGCACCAGCCACATACACCGGAGCTGGTGGGTTTGAATCTAGCCCATGCCAACTACAAGCAAAAAATAAGTGTTGTTGGGGGTGCCTATGGTCCCAGCTACTTGCGAGGCTGAGGCAAGAGAATCACTTAAGCCCAAGCCTTTGAGGTTGCTGTGAGCTGTGACTCCACAGCACTCTACCCCGGGCGATAAAGTGAGACTCTGACTCAAAAAAAAAAAAAAAATTAAAGCTGAAGCGTGGTGGCTCATGCCTATAATCCTAGCATTCTGGGAAGCCAAGGCTAGTGGATTGCCTGAGCTCTGGAGTTCAAGACCAGCCTGGGCAACAGTCAGACTCCTGTCTCTAAAAATAGCTGGGTTTTGTGGTGGGTGACTATAGCCCCAGCTTCTGGGAATGCTGACGCAGGACGATTGCTTGAGCCTGAGAGTTTGAGGTTGCTGTTAGCTGTGACGTCATGGAACTCTACACAGGGCAACAAAGTGAGACTCTGTCTCAAAAAAATAAATAAAAATTAAACCATGATGACAACTGTAACAGATAGTTTAATTACTATAAAAAATTTTAGTATTCATACAAGCTTGTTTCTACTCAAAGGAAATTTAGACTTCTTAGTGTTAAAATCTGTGTAGCAATTCCATAAGGTAACAGAGATGCATCATGGCAAACTAGTGTATTGTCACAAACTGTAATAAACCAGCCTCAGGCTGAATTCTGATCTTCTAACCTTAGTGCCTGTGTTTACACAGTACTACAAGCTATAAATCATAAATCTGAATAGCATCACTAAAACATGAAAGATTATAGTACAATTTGAGCTGTACGTTTGTGTAACAACATTTCAAATTGCCTATTTACATTCAAAATGTATTTTTGAACTATAGGTTACCTACTGTATTACTCAGTTGGGTTAAACCATTCAGGTCATTCCTGTTACCTTGTTAAGTTCTGGTTTCCTCTCCTAAACATGGTCTAGTGCAAGTACAGATATTTTCTGGACTCATCATGTATGGGAATTGGGGTTCATGGCAGCAGCATAAAAAATAGCACTGATACCCTGGCCACTCCTATAATGAATTATCCTTTACCTCAAAACAGGAGTCTTGATTCCAATACTAGCATGTTGAACTGGTTGGCTGTCTTGTTGGCTTGCAAATAGGGTAAAATTTCAGACATTTCACATTTCTTGGCAGGTTTTGGTGATGAGGATACGATGCGGACAGAGACATGGCTATCTGACAAAGGAAACTGGGCAAAGATAATTTGAGGAAAGTCCATGGGAATTGGTAGTAAATATGTTAACCAGACTGTATGGCCAGCTGAAAAATAAATGGTTCTCTACTTTATTGCCTAATAATGAGGAGAGAACAGGGGAAGAATTTGCAGCTGAATTCCAGGAAGAAGACATAGACAGTGCTGTCAACCTGTGCTCTGAGACTCATGCTAATCCTAGGAGGGGGCTTCACCAGTTGGAATCGACACTTCCTTTCTAGGGACACCTAAGGGCTGCACCTCTTATATGGAAGCAAGACATTGATTTCTTTTCTTCCAGGGTCACAATAACTTGTCCCCTAAGTATGCTCATAACAGATGAAATTTGAAGTTTTTAAGGAACTTGGAATAGATCACATAGCCCTCAGATTAATGTGGCAATCTCTCTGACATAAGACTACCCTTAGTTACTTGGAGGAACTCTCCAGAGGGAAGAATGACTCATTTATGTGCACTTTGTGGTTGGTTGTCTCAAAGATGGGAGTCAGTTAAGTAGAAAAGGTAGTAAGAAATTTGTCCCTGAGTTAAACTAAAATGATCAGAGATATCTCCTGGGGCTGAGAAGGGCTGAACCATCCCTAATAATATATTGATCAATGCCTCAGACCAAGTAGAAAGGTCAGATTAGAGCCTGAAGGCGAAAGCCATTGCATTCTAAGGTAGACCCTGGTAGTTTGTGGACTACTGGAACTGTGGTGTTCATGATTGAGGTCAGTACTGCAGATTGGCCTCATCCTGTCACTTGGAGATTGTTGATAGTGCCTTAATTGCTGTATGAGATAAATGGAATGAAGCCTCTATCAGTTGGATTAACCAAACTAGTGGATGAAATTTGAGTTCTGCCAACAACATGTTAGAAGAGGCTGATCATTCTTGGCTCTAAGTATCCCCTGCACATTCTTACTCAGTACACCAGATTGCAAGTCGTCTCTGTCTCCTGAGACTGAGCAGTTTCTGTAGCTAGACACATAAATAAATGAATAGGCCATAGTGACCATATCATGACTTACCACGTATCTGCTGGCCATCACTGTAAGGAAGGAAGACTGGATTGTATGCTCAATGAGTTTGGGGCCAGGCACAGTGGCTCAAACCTGTAATCCTAACACTCTGGGAGGCTGACATGGGAGGATCACCTGAGCTCAGAAGTTCAAGACCAGCCTGAGCAAGATCAAGATCCCATCTCTACTAAAAATTAGAAAAATTAGCCAGGTGTTGTGGTAGGCACCTGTAGTCCCAGCTACTTGGGAGACTGAGGCAAGAGGATTGATTGAACCCAGGAGTTTGAGTTGCTATGAGCTAGGCTGATGCCATGGGACTCTAGCCTGGGCAACAGAGTGAGAGACTCTGTTTCAAAAGAGTAAGTATGGGTCCCACCCTGTATACAAAGGGAATTGCTTCCAGGACATTCCTTCCTTCTCCCACCCCAGACGTATGCCAAAATCCACGCATACTCAATTCCTACAGTCAGCTCTATGGAATCTGCTTATGTGAAAAGTAGGCTCTCCGTATACCTGGATTTTGCATTCAGGGAATACTGTCTTTTTGACAGTGGATGAAAAAAATCTCTTGCAGTACAAACCTGTATTGTTTAAGGGTCACCTGTAATGCCAAAGCACAGTTAGGGATGAGAAATTTTTCCTTATACCATAAATCCACAGGTATTTTATATCCAGATTAGGATGAATCCTAGATTTTTGTTGATGATCATAGGTGGAAAGCTGAGAAAATTCCTAGGAATTTACACATCAACTTTGGGTAGATTTAATTGGAAAAATTAAATCAGTACTACATCAGACTGGCACTTAACAGAAAAACTGATATACTCGCCTCTCGTTTGTGCTAATGTTAATATGAAAAAGTTGAAATATGGGGCAGCGCCTGTGGCTCAAGGAGTAAGGCGCTGGCCCCATATCCTGGAGGTGGTGGGTTCAACCTGGCCCCAGCCAAAAAAAACTGCAAAAAAAAGAAGGGAAAGAAAAGAAAAGTTGAAATATTAACTGAAAGCACTTGAAAAGAATCATAAACTATTGAAGGTTCATCATCTTCTTGTGAACATAGAATGCTAGTAATCCAGACCAGTATTTCTCAGCTGCAGTGGAGGTTACATTATGGCAACTGACCTTGTCCCACCTTTCTTTCTCTTTTCTAATTGACCTTGCTTTCCTTTTCATTCTTCCTTTCTTTTTTTTACTTCTACATTTATTTATTTACTTAAAGTTCAGGGTTTTATTTTTTTCATTTCTAATTTATTTTTATTATTTTTATTAAATCATAACTTTGTACCTTGATGCATTTATGGGGTTCATGGTACTGCTTCAGTATACAATGTGAAATGCTTACATTGAACTAAGTAACACATCCATCACAATTATACTCATTTCTTAATAGTATAGTTTTGAAATGTACCATTGCATCATGCACATTAGGTGAGGTCCTCCCAAATGCCCTCCCTCCTACCATACCTTTTCCTCCCCTCTCTTTCCTCTTCCCTTCTACTTTCTGGACTATAGTTATGTTTTGCCATTTGTATGAGTGTGTAGGTGATTATATATTGATTTCATAGTAGTATTGAGTACATTGGATACTTTTTCCCCCATTCTTGAAATACTTTACGAAGAAGAATATGTTCCAGCTCCATCCAGGTAAACATAAAAGATGTGAAGTCTCCATCTT